>JAPOND010000006.1:8795122-8806302 GCA_028829205.1 Ithomia salapia aquinia | reverse complement strand
AAGATAAATAATATAAACTTTTACGTTACATACTAAAACTTGTACTTACTATTGTAGTTAAGTCTAAACACACTCTCTTTTTGTTACTAACTGTAAGAATAATTAAATTATTACTAAACTAGCTATATACATCCATCATTAATTTTAGAATTGACTACACTTTTTTTCACACATTTTAAATTATAGGATAGTCGAGAGATCAAAGCTGGCGACGTATTTGCGCTGACTGCGAACGCAGAAGACCCAACGTCACTTGGCACGTATACTTGTGAAGCGGTCAACTGCATGGGTAGAGCCTATTCTTCTTCGAAGGTCCAGGTTGTCGGACGTTCCAGCAGGGAGGGTTCATCGCGTCCGAGCTCAGGGTTAGAAACTGTGGATAAAACTATTATTCTTATATTTGTTATTGTTCTCTAGATATATAGATTAGACATTACAGGATTTTATCACTATTTATTTAGGAGTAATATAGTCATATATTTTTTTAGGGGAATACCTTTAGAACCACCTCCAATTTTCACAAAGGAGCTTGAGGACCAGTTTGTTAGAATTTGTGAGCGTTTGACCTTAAGCTGTCAAATCGTGGTACCACCGTGGCCGCGCACCGTTGTGTGGTATAACAAGGAAGGAAAAGTGGAATCCAATGATAAGTATGCACCAAATGTTTTAAAAGGTTATGCTTGATATAAAGTTACAACGGATAAATTTTAATATTTTAAATAATTCTGTAGGTACCACATTTTAGAAGATGGTGTCGGGGGCTATTTTATAGAAATACAAACATCTGAATTCCCTGACGAGGGCGAATGGAAATGCGTAGCAACAAGTACAGGTGGCAGAGTTGGTATCTCAACTTGTTACGTCTCTATGGATAGTAAGTAGTTTTGAATTTCAAGATTGAACCATAGAACAGCCAGCTGATTTGTCCTTATTTCAATCAGATAGATTTCGGATTTCGGATCGAAAAAAAAAAAACTTATATTACATTTTAATGTTTGACCTCACATAAAATTGTCTCAGTCTAGTCACATTTGTTTTTATAACTAACGTGTAAATTTTGGTCTAATTGTTAATTAGGTACATACATTACATTTTAAATTTACATACTCATTTTTCTGTGATTTATCAAAGGCGTATTGTACTTTTAATTTTCAGTACCTAAAAACTACCGGAAGCCCCGTTTTATGGAAAATTTACAAGCAGTACTTACCGAAGAAGGTCTAGTTTCATTTGAATGCAAGGTTGTCGGATTTCCAACTCCGGTACTTAGCTGGTTTAAGGATGGCCAAGAGTTAAAGCCTGGAGATGTTTATCAATTGACTGGCACCAACTCGTTAGGTTCTTACTGTTGTATAGCAAGAAATTTCATGGGTCAAGCCAGCAGTTCTGCAGAACTGACTGTAGAGGATATACAAAATCAGCTCAATGAAGAAGAAAAATTGCAATTATTTTCCAAAAATCAAGCACCAAAATATTTGCAAGGCTTAAAAAGTGTAGAAGCAAAAATTGATGAACCATTCCGTTTTACAATAAAAGGCAAGTACTTATTTGATAACAAAAAAAAGTAGTTATAGTGAAGTCATATTTAAAACGTTTGAAATTTGTTTGTGCTAATAATTAAAGATATTTTATTATGAATTTCAGTTGCCATTCCGCCTGAACCTACAGTATTGTGGTATAGAGATGAACAGCCTGTAGACGAGTCTTCCCGCTGTCATCTCGGAAACGAAGAACGTGGTTCTTTCTTTTTAGACATACAAAATTTAGAGTTTATGGATCAAGCTGAATGGAAATGTGTTGCTATGAATGACTATGGACAAAGTGTAACTTCATGTTTTCTTAAATTAATTATTCCCCGTCATTATAAGAAACCCAGATTCTTAGAAAATCTTCAGGCAATATTGTCAGATGAAGGAGCTGTTAACTTAGAATGCAAAGTAATTGGCGTTCCCCAACCAGTTCTTAAATGGTATAAAGATGGTGAGGAACTCAAACCAGGTGATATTCATAGAATAATATCTGGTCAAGATGGCACTTGTTGTCTTGGCACGTATACATGCGAAGCCCAAAATTGTATGGGAATTGCAGCTAGTTCTGCGTCTTTGCTAGGTTTTGAAGACTCATTAAAAGCTAAAAATAAGAAGAAAGATGACGAACAGACATTACAAAGAAATTTGTCGTTAAGTACAATTCACGAGGAACGCACCTCGCAAATGTATGATACACCTGTAGGCGATATAACACTAGACGATAAAGGGGAGATTTCATTTTCATTTGACGGAAAAGAGGTATCTGTATCTTTGTATGAAACCCCAGATCTAACGGAGGAAGAAGCTTTACAAATAGTAGAGATGTATGCAGATCAACTTTCCGAAAATGTCACAGAACATAATGTAGTCGAATTACCACCTTTAAGATTTGTTAAAGAGACATCAACTTCAGGTAATTTACTTATGGAAGCAATTATCATAGATGTTTCACCGGAATACTTTACATCACCGGAAGAAGATCTTAGAACCGAAGCCGATATAGAAGATATATCTATCGCTGATGAGAATGGACCACCGCAACTTTCACTTGATCAAGACTTAAATGGTGAGGATTACTTAGAAAAAACCATGGCATTATTATTGGAAGAACGTACTAACGTTTCAAAGAAAACAGAAAGAAAAAAATCAGATTCCCAAAAAAGTGTGGACGATTACTTTAGCTTATCGCGCGATCGATCCTCTTCTGAGGAAAAAAAAGATGATGATACTCAAGTTTTATCTGAAAGTGATTTACAAAGTTTTGCTAGTGCCCACAGTACAGAAAAACCGAAATCAAAATCCTCTAAACCTTCTTTAGAAGATGGCCAGGAATCCTCAGATGTAACAAAAACAGTTTTGCTAAAAGACGACCTCAAAGCTCAGGTTACTGAAAATATTAAAAACCAGAGAGATAGACGCGGGAGTCGTGGGTCAAGAAGGTCAACTTCTAGTGAAAAATCTCCATTAGCTTTAAGAAAGGAACTCTTAGAAATAGAAATAAATAAAAACGAACAAAACAAAATTATTGTAGAAAACATTAAAATGGAAATGATTTCTATAAGTTCGTCTTTGACAAAAGTAATGAATGCTATCCAAATAATTGAAAGAGACATTATTCTAAAATCTGAACTAATGTCTGTAGCTGCAACAGCGTCAAGAAGCTTAGAAGTCATTAATAGTCTTATTTCACCATTATCTGAAATACACAGTATTACAGATACGATCACAGAAAGTGAAACTGAATCTCTTGAAATTATTGATTCTCTATTTAATCGACTTCCACAGTCATTAGGAATACTTGAACATTCTCTTACGATTGTAGAGAAATGTATTGACTATGAAAGCGATAACAAGACATTAGTAAAGAAAACATGTGTATCACTGATTGAGAAGTGTGGCGACACATTAAGAGAATTAATAACTACAATAAAATCAGTAGCTTCTAATGAATATGCCTTCATAAATGATATATGCATTTCTAATATAAAAACAACTTCGGATAGTATATTAAAAACTCTTAAAAGTTCTGAAAATGCAAGTAAACAGGATAAAATTTTAAATGAACCAAAAGAGGATAAAATTACGGATATAAGTTTAGAATCAAAACATTTAAATTATACTCAGAAAGTTTTGTATGCTCTTAAAAGTTCTCTTAAGTCTGTTTTGTCAATTATAGAAGGATCGGATGCTATGTTTAAAAGTATTGCAGATATAAAAAATGTCGAAATTATCCTTGGTGAAATATCAACACCTATTCAAGAATTGCAAAATGCGCTTGAACAGATAGAGACTTTATCTGTGGCGGAATCGGACTCAAATTTGCCAAAATTAAATACAGAAATAATAGAATCTGTAATCCATTCTGTACTAAAATTAAGAACAGCATTTGAACAACTCTCAACAGATAAAGAAAATAACTTAAACGAAGTATTAATGGATATAAAACAAAATATACATTCAATTTCTTCTGAATTAGACTTATTCGAAGAGAGAAACGGCAAATTTGATATTTTACATAATGACAATAAGTTAGAAGTCCTGCAAACAATGGCTCAGATTATGATCTCCCTTGAAAATAGTTTACCAATTTTAGACACAATACCGAGTCTAAAAACCAATATGTTAGATTTTCATAAAAACCTTACAAAAGTTTTAGAAAATGTTATAGAAAGCAATGATTCAACCAAATATTTTTCGTTATTAGAAATTTGTAGTGCTATTAGTAGAATAAATACGTCGCTAAATAATATGGAATCACGACAAGTGCTATCTCTTGCTATCATTAGTAATACGCTGAAAATAATACAAAGGATTGTAAATGAAACCATTTTTGAGAATTCTCTTAATGAATCAGTTTTAAATAATATAAACGATTTACTGTTGGATATACAGGAAACCATTAATCAAGTTGAGGAGTCAACATTAAACATAGAATCCGAAAATGTTGATGATTTATCAATAAAAGTGTATGAAGAAAATAAACTAACAACTGTTTTGGAACAAGTTCAAAAAACAATTGCTTCAATGAGCAAAGTAGTATCTTTCGAAAATGTAGAAAATCTGACAATTGCACAGGTGTTTGAAAATATTAATCCTGTATTAACAGAGATTCAGTTTTGTGTAGCTTCTTTAAATGTAAACACAATAGAACATTCCGAAAACGTTGCCGATATCACTGTATCTTCGTTTAGTGAAGCCATTGCTAATCCACTTTGTGAATTGCATCAAAACATTACTGTCCTCAATGAAGTTATATGTGAAATTGCTAAAAATCATGAGATCACTCAATTAGCAGCTTTTGCTGAACCCCTCTTAGAATTACAGGCGACGTTAGAAATTTTACAAGCTGAAATAATTTCACAATATGAAGAAATAGTGCAATGTTCTGATATTCTCGGTAGCATAGCTAATAGTGTAGACAATCTTCAAAGTTGTATTATAAAGATCCAAGAACATGATGTTTTGGAAGTTGTTGACGATATGTCAACATTAGATGATATATCAGGTATTAAAACTACTGCAGATTTACTATTGCCTAGTGATATAATATCATCCATCCAGAATATAAAAATCAATGATTTTCCGGTCATACATACGAATGTATCGCAGACAATTACAGCTCAAGCCTTACAGACAATAAATAAACAAATTTTATACTTACAAGATTCTGTTATAGCAGAAAATATTAAGGCTTTACCTGATAATAATGACAATTTACCTATTAAATCACTTGTTTTAGAATTAGAGTTAATACGTTCAGATATTGAAGGTTTATTAGAACCAAAAACAATGGAAGTATCTCAACTGTTATTTTTAAATCCTTCGAAATTAATTTCAATGGTCCTGCCGTTGGAACATCTTCAAGAAAGCCTATCAGCCATTAATGCAAGAAATATTAAATTTAGTGAAAATTTAGGAGAAATTACTCAAACACAGCATTTTACCGAAAATCTCTTAAATCTTAAAATAGATGTAGATGCCTTTCTAAATATTTTACAATTGGCAGTAGAAACGGTGGATGTGACTATTGAGACAGCTACCAAAAAAGTTGCATTACAACAGTTACCCGAGAAGCTTGAAATTCTATTGAGTGAGTATATTGATTTTCCACTAGACAAAACACTGAAGGTTGAGTTGACAAACTTACGTGAAGATGTTTTGAATGCCTTGAATACAAACTTATCTAATAATGTTAATGCAGAAGAAGTTAATGAGATCATAGAAAAAGTTAACCAAGGTATATCGAAATTACAAGATGAAAGTTTTAACTGTACAGCTCAAACTTTAAATATTTTATCCCATGAATCTAATCTGGTCAAAACGTTGACTGAAATGGAACAATGCATTGCCACCCTAGAACAATTTAACTTGCCTGAAGAATTTGTAATTGTAACACCAGAAACTGATTATCAAGTCGCACAAGTTGCAAGTGATACAGAAGTCGATCCATTAATTCATTTAGATCAAATTACAAATATTGTAGTCAATGCAATATGCAATGAATCTAGTGATGCTTTTGAAGATGATGTAAAATTAACAGAAGACTTTGTTGATACTTTTTCAAAAGAGATAACTTTATTACGATATTTTCTTAAGAATCGCCCAAGCTCTAAGCAAATAATTAAGTCAATACAAGTATTTTATGCCTTGCTTAGAAATCTGAATGATTACAAATCGAGATTTCATAATACATTATCAGACGATTTTAATATATGTCTTAAAGCTTCTCTCAATGAAATGGAAATTTGTTTAAATAATATAAAAACAATTTTGGTTAAAATTATACATAGTCAGTCAGAATTACTTTTCGAAATTCCGCAAAGAAAAATAAACAGCGGTGAACAATTTTTGAAAAGCATTTTACAATCTAAAAATGATATGATATTGCATAAAACATGTTCTGCTATTTTGAATATTATAGAAATATCGAAAATATTTAATGATAACTTAAAAGACAAGATGATTGAAGAATTGACTTCATATGAAACTATGATATCAAAACAGGATGACGCAGTTTTCAATGATAATTATGAATACCTGGTCAGTTTTCTAACGGCGGCAAAGAGTTCATTAGAGACGCCATTAACAGACATGACTGAAAAATTGCTCCATATAATTATAAAACATGAAAATGATAAGGATATCATAGGTATTGGAAAAAAAATAATATTTATTCAGTGCATCTTGGATTGCATTGAACTGATAAAACAATTTTCCGTGGAATATAAATTGAAGGACAGTGCTGGAAAATGTATAACTAAAGAAATAAACATAAATGAACTATTATTGGAGATCTCCGAGCCACTTGACTGCTTCAATACACAAATAATCAATGTTCGTAATAAGATAATACTTGCCTCAGAAAAAGATATTGGTATAACAGAATTAAAAGCATTAGAATCGCATGTGAATGTTATAAGAGGAGTGAATGAAAATATCATACTTTGTAAGAACAATAATGGTTTGTCGTTGGATGATAATGATGTAGCTCTTGTAACGGAATTAAATAATAAAATCCAGTTAATTTATAATAATCTAAAGACTTTAGAAAGTACTCCAATCTTTGAGACCATAAAATTAGTAGTAAATACACTTGAAGAAATTGAAAAAAATCTGCACCTAATTATATCTTATAATAAGGATCTGATCGATAAAAAAAGTCAAAGTAATAAAGGTAAGTGATAAGTATATTTTAGAGATTTTATTATAGTAGTTTATGATACTGTTGCATAATAAAGATTCTTATAACACGAGTATGTTTTAATAAAACGAGCCGAGTTTTTTTATAGTATCACACGAGTGTTATAAGACCAAGTTATGTACAGTGTCATACACTACTTTATCTACTCTCATACAATAATACGTAAAAAAATACCTAAAACCAAACTTTGTTTAAATATTGAAAAGGTTTCTTAAATGTCAAAAGTTGACGCCGAGGCGCAAACATCGATTGCGCATGCGTGTTCCGTTGCCGCGGATTCGTTCATTGAAACCTTTTTTTTTAAAGTAGAGTTTCAACCTCCTTGGTCCAGCTGGAGGTTATATAGGTGTATCGTTATGATTTAAAAAATTATATTATGATACAGGTGTCCATACAAGACCTGTATCGTAATAAAACTTTTTTTTTTATAATTTTTGGCCTGTACGTAATGTTTGTCACAAGAATTTTATTTTCAGTTTTATAATCTTTGTATTATAGTATCAGAGTAGATAAAAATTATTTCGAAATATGTGTGTAGGAAACACAGGTATAAAATGGTTTGTAATTAAAATTGTCTTTCTATGTTTTTATACAAAAAATATAACAACACTTATGTACTTTTATACTTAAGTGATTTATGATGTTTACGATATTTAGTTTTAATTGATACTAAAATCTAAGACACATTAAATTTAGTTTCGTTTGCAAAGTTATATCTATTGTAGATTTTATTGTTCGTCACATTTTGCAACTAATTTTCAAAGAATCGAAATCGAAGATAAGTTTTATATTTTCAATCTAAAGTTACTGAAATAAAATTAAATTTACAGAAAAGGCTGAGGCCCTTCTAAAACAGATGGAACAACATATTGAAATAATAGAAATTGTTGAAGAAGTAAGCGCAGTTATAAAGCTGGATGACTTAAAGAAGACCGCAAGTATAGTTCGAGAATTAAGAGGTAGTATCGTGGGATCTGAAAAAGCAATAGACTCTGAAGTGGAAGAATGCAGTTCGATTACAACTGACCAGATGCCTTTAACCGACAAACTACAGAAAGCTTTAATATCTTTGCAAAGTCAGGCTCTAGATTCTGCTCAACAAGATACTGTAAACGTTAAAGAAGATATACGTCAACAAATAATTGAAGCTGTTTCGGATCTACAAAATAATTTAAATCAATTAACAAACATATCATTAGAAAACCAGTTGGAAAATTCTAAAAATGCTCAAACAGATATTATAGAGGAGCAAGAAAATCAAAATATATTATTTAATTCTGACGAACCTAGAAATGAAATTTTAAAACTCGAGGAAATAAAATGTGAACTGATAGAATCTGATCAAATAAAACAAAGCGCTTTTGATGTTGCCGATCAAATACTAAATCTTTCAGAAATGAATGACGATTTACGAAATTTGGGTCCGGACTCAAAAGTACTACAAGAACGAGATGTAAAAGAATTACAAGTTGAGGAAAACAGTGAAAGCAAATGTAATTTGTCATCTAATAAAACTTCTGAACATTTGTACGCTTCAAACTCCTTGATAGGTATTAATATTTTTGTAATTATATTTCAGTTTTAAGTTTCAAACATCCATATTTATAATACATATATATTTGTTGTTCCAGATAGTCTCATGGAAACTATCCAAGAATATTTACGTCAAGACATCAATGATATAGTGGAACAGTTTGCCTCTTGCTTGAACCATGAAGCTGTTAAGGCAACCCATAATATATCACAACAATTTTGCCAGGTTTCTGAATTTATTAATAGTCCTTCAACTGATTCAACAGGGTCTCTCATTATGTCGGAAGAACAGCTGAAAATACTTTCTAACTTACAAAAAAACCTAGAGAGCATGTTTATATGCGAGACTGCTAGAGAATTGGAGGGAGTTGTTGTGGAAAATAAGTTGACACAATTCAAAAACGTTGCAAGGAATTTGTGTAAAGCTATTCAAAACCTTAATATATCTACGAATACTGTAATAAGGGCTGATAAAAGTGAAGAGCTAGCCGTAGACTGCCAAGAAGTTAAAGAGCCAAAGATAAAAGTTGATGGTTCTCTGAGTGATAATCAAATACTCTCTTATAATGATGCTGTCCAGAAACCAAATGATACTGCTGATAATCTAACCGCTAATGAAGTATTAATAACCCAAAAAGATTCGAAATCAGAAGACACGTTTATTAATCAAAGTCTAGATGTAAATATAAAAGAAGATTTAGGATTAAGAGAACATGAAGGTAAATTGGTATTTTTTATGATTCATAAAAATATTAATATTAGCAATTTTAATGTTTAAATAAACAGTTATTGAACTGTGATATCATATTCGAAAGTTACCATTAAGTTAAGTAATTCATATAAAATGATTAGGTTCCTATGATATATTCCATACAGATATATTCCATGTTGTTTTTGTCAATATAATAATGGTAAAAATAAAATGTTGCATTTATTTAACATGAGAAAACGTTTAAACGGTGTTATGTCACTTTTAAAACATAGCCCTTGCACTGAAATATTGTAATATTTTCAGATAACCTTATCCATTGTATCAGTGAGTATGTAAATGAAGAAGTTACGGAAATATTAAAACAAACCTTGTCTATATTAAATACTGATCATCTTGAGAAGTCACATGAAATTGCTAATCAATTGTTTACATTGTGTAAGGTCACAAACTTTGATGAAGCAAATACTTGTAATCTTCTAAAAGAAAAATTAGAATTAACAGTTCAGTTAAATGAATCTATAATATTAATTCATAATGAACTGTTGGATGAAACTAAAATCTTATCAACTTTATTTGAAAAAGATAAACTATCAAAAATAAGTTGTATTCTTAAGAACCTTTCTGATACCCTTGAAAGTTATATAATATTTAAAGATCATATTCCCATTGAACAAGTTCTAGAATTGGATAAAAGTAAACAAGAACTTAATGTAGATTCTATACTTACAACAGAACAATATGTCGATGAAGTTGGTAAGACTGAAGACACTGCTGATTTAGTGTATTCAATTAAGGAACTAAAGATACTTTCCGTCGATAACAAAGAAGACGATGAAATGTTAACGCCCAAAATGAGTAAGAGTACTGTATTAAATAAATCTGATGACTCTCTTATTAATAATAAAATTATTGAAGGTGAACATTTGATAATAAAAACAGGTAAATTTTATTTTATTCAAACTATATAATGGTATATATTATACGAGTACAAAATTGTTACGATATCATTGACGCTTGATCGCTTTTTGACCCATAGCGATCGCTATTGCGACCGTGAACTTAATTTTAAGATGTTTGTCAAAGTTTTGAAGTAGTCAGCACCCACTGATTTTGAAACACATTTCTTTATTATTCCTTTAATATGAAAACAATAATTTACATGAATATAACAGACATATTAAAGAAAAATCCATAGAAAGTTTTATCCCCTATTTAAACTTCTTTAAAGTGTAAAAAAGGTATTTGTAATATATAGAAAATAATACAGATTAAAAAGTATTTTAATTTTAGTTATTAATAATTTTAAGGTTCCGTACCCACAGGGTAAAAACGGAACCCTATTACTAAGACTTCGCTATCCGTCTGTCCATCTGGCTGTCTCTAGGCTCCATTTCATGAACCGTGATATTGGCTATCCCTGAACCGCTAGGCAGTTTGAACTTTCACAAATGATGTATGTCTATAGCCGGAATGACAACGAATACTAAAAGCAGAATAAAAATATTTTTGAAGGGGGGCTCCCATACAAGAAACATGATTTAGGAATTCAATAACGGCAATAGATAAACGCTTAAAATATTTACTGAACATTTAGTTATATATTTACTTTAAAAATAGTCATTGAAAATAAAGCTCCCATACATCATAAGTGATTTTTTGCTCTAATTTTATAACGGCTATAAATAGATGCTTGAAATATACTCTA
>JAPOND010000006.1:7802322-7812433 GCA_028829205.1 Ithomia salapia aquinia | reverse complement strand
TTCGACCTTTTTTTTGCGTTCCCCTAAATATGTCCATGAGTGTATATTGTTTATTATATTAAGAAAGGCAATCGAGCTACCCACACACCTGATTGTAAGTGATCACGGCCGCCCACGGTCACACAACGCACAAGAGTTTTGCTCGCCTTTGAGGAGCGGAGGAAGTGCTCAGTGAAGCATCCTTGTCGTATCGACCTCAAAACACAGTTAAAAGAAGGTTTTTCGGCATTTTTTGTGGTTAGTAGTAGAAAACTTTTGAGAATTGCCCTTTTAAGGGAAGACATGCATCCAGGTAGTCGGGATGATATGGGGTGGAGTACAGTTATTTACATTAACGCAAAACATTAAAACAAAATTAATCTTTCACCGTCCAGTATTTGAAAACCCAAGCAGGTCTTAGTAGTATGCGCCAAAGGAGCAATAGCTGAAACTTGGTTGATCAGGCCGAAAGATGATAATAGGGGCCATATATAGTGGGACCTGTACTTCATAAAGAGCCAGCCTCTTGTCTCACTAACAATTTCATCATTTTGGTTGGTTGCCTTGTCCAATTCCACAAAGTTGAAGAAATTATAAAATATTTTTTTCCGATAAAGAAGAGAAAATCTTCTCAACAGAAAACAATTTAACTTCTAAGGCTAAACATCTCTTGAATATGTCTTGTTCGTGAACAATGTACATTATTTAAGACGAGTAATTCTTGAAGAGCATGTTAGTGTAGAGAACTAATCTCTGTCTATCTAATCTAATTAATGAAGATTTAGACTACCTATTTTCTACAGCAATTATTGTTAATTACTAGATATTTATTATTCGTAAGAGCCATGGAGTGTATTAGAGCGTTATTCCTTTTATGTTGCAGGTAGATTGATCGTTCTCCCTCTTTATAATCTTTTTCGCTACACTTGTTTTTATAATTCTTGTAATTTATTACTATTACTAATTTCAGTACATGACATCGAAAAGAACATTCTCTTAAATGTTTTCAATACCTCTAAAGTAAATAAAAATTTTAATAAGAAAAGGCATTTATTTAACATCAGAAGAGGCAAATTACCAAAACATATAAAATTACAAAATAATTAATAATTAATCATTAAAAGACCAAAATTGTAAGAAAATGATGTTATTTAATCCAAGAAACTTAATTTATAAAAATATATATTTACTGAAGTAATCATTATATAATCAAAACTTTAGAATTATGTTTTATTTGAATAAGTTACAGAGAATAAAACTTCAACAAACTTTTTGGTTTGAATAAACTTTGAACATTTGCATGTCAAATGAGAATGAATGTATATTGAAATAAAGGAAACAAATAAATTTAGTAGTGTAGCTTAACTTTCAGACTCTCAAAAAACTCATGTTTTCAGTTTTGACTGTTATATTAATATTATTTAAAAGATAAACAGACAACATACAGACATAGACCTATTTTTTTGAGTTATATGTAAAAACCAAATACATTTAAAAATATTATACAAAAATATATTTTATCAGAAATTATTTTATTCATGAATTAAAAATATGCAAACGTCTTGTTTAAACTATTTTATTTGGTTACTTTTTTTATTATTGGAAATAATGCTTACTCTGTTCGTAGCATTAGTAACTTTGACACAAAAAAATGGCGAAACACAGAAACGCTCAATGAGAAACAGCTACATATTTAAACAATAACAAGGTTTCCTTCAAGACTGGAATAAATTGAAATTATTTTCCTCATGTTTAGTTTCGCATATGCACAACAAATCATTGAGATAACACTTATGAATATAAGTCATAATTCAATATTAAAGTATCAGTTTATTAGAGGAAACATTAAACGTTTTATGTTTGTGAGTTATCAAAATAAATAAAGCTCAAACAATTTATCGACATCAACGACAGACAGGTCATTAATAACGAGTTAATAATTTGTGTTCTTTATTACACCCAATGACAATTATTGCTAAAATAAAATTCAACTTTACAAAGCATGATGCGAAGTAAATATATACATGTAAAGTTTTAAACTTAATTGTATGTATATACTTATATAGTTAGGCGTTTCATTTCTAATAACAATTAATTAGACATCTAATTAATTGTATCCAGTAACTTTCTTTGTACCTTTCCCTTGGACTTTAATAACAAACAATATATACAATTTATTACATAATATTTATAGATTACCTAAAACTCAAGTTAAGTTATTCTAAAGTCAAGAGTTATGGGTGGCTTGACAATCGGCCTTAAGTACAAAAGTTGTATCCACAACTTTTAACTTTCTGTTGTTTAGTACCTACATAAAATATAGAATATTTTTTTTTGCAACGACGAACCCAAAAACAAATAAGTCCTGTTGATGATTTGTAAATAAACATTCATATATCTATATTTTTAAGCTATTTTAAGTACCCTTTAGTTTGTTAAGTAAAAAAGATAAAATAAGGTAACGAGTAACATGTTAAAGCTGAGAGATATTTTTTAACAATTAAAAACATTTTTTTTGCAATTATGAATATTAAAGTTCTTGATATTCATACAGAATATTTAAAATCCCTATTCACTGCTACAATGAGAAAGGTGCCTTAAAATTTAAATAATAAATTTGAAGTTGCAGAAAAGTGTTATCTTTTGTATGAGATCAGAATAAAATTATGAGTTTCTGAACGAAATTCTATTATCTTTTATGTTTTATGTAAATTTAGAAGTTATTATAAAGTTTCACATTCTTTTTATAAATAGTTTTAATTTTGTAAAAAGCACATTGAATGATGAATCATATCATTATTTCCTTTCAACTTTAATTTCAAGTAAACTAAATCGAATCCATCATGGTTTCTAATAAGCTAAGTGAACAAAAATTTCTAAATAAAACACAAATTAAGTTAGTGACATGAAATTTAAATTAGTCTATAACACTATTGTAAGGTAAGGGAAGTAAAAACGTCTAACAATATTTATTTATTGTTTGAGAACAAAATGAACCTTTATAATATTAAAATATTTTCTTTCATTATCAATATTTTCAAAATATATTTTATTTTAATTGATAATCTTATAACTAAAAAAATGTATTAAAAATTATAAGCGAAGTAATGCATTTAATATATAAAGCATAAAGCAATATTTTTCGTTTTCTAATGAATCCGATTATCACTGCTTTATGAACTATTTTGCGTCTAAATTAGAATTTCATCTCGACATCTGACCAAAATAAAAGTTCATATGATCTTAAAATACAAGTCTTTACACAAATATTGATTTTATATGGTTATAAAACAAACCTTGAAATAATATATCTATGGTTTGCGACGTATATAAATAAATTAATTTTCTACACCATTAGAATTTGCTTAAAAACTTTTAGAATAGTAAGTAGGTACAAAGGTTTTTAGAAAGCTAAACCGTCAATCATAAAATTAAAAAGTATAAATTCCAAAATTTGGGTTTTTAGTTTTATATTAAAAGAAATACTTAAAAAATAATTGTCTTAAGTACCAAAATAGAAATAACAAACCAAATTTAAGAATTTTGTATAATCTGTAAAGCCATGTTAAGCTTTTAAAATTAAAAATAAAAGTAGAATTAAAAAATCATCACAACGTGCAGGACACGCACCTGGGACCTCGGTAACTGCCTCAATGAATATAGCGGATAATGAAGCAGCTTATCTCACTTGACACAGTAACGGTACTAGAGATGTAAGTTTATATGAATTATTCATTCTTTATAAGAGATATATGTTATATTAGCATACATGATTAAATTATTTTAATAACGAACTCCGTAATAATTTATAGAAACTACTTCGCGCGTTTTACTTTTTTTTTTCCAACAAGTATATTATGTAAATGTGAAGTATTAAACTTATAACCTATGCCATTACTGCATTAAAAATAAATGGTAATGTAAATAAATAGACAGGTATTCTTTGACAGGTTTAAAAACATTTATCATATTTGATCTTTTATGTGGGTTAATGACGTTACAAGCGAAAATACAACGTCATTTACAAAGTTCATTGTTCTTTAAACATACAGTGTTTTACAATACTTTATCTACTATCTACTAACCTGAAACTGATCTTCCATTGTTCTTCGTTTTAAAATAAAATTAGTCTAATTCAACTGTATACTTTTAATTAAGGTCACCTAGTTGTATTCATATAATTAAGAGTACATCTCGTCGGACCACTGTGGGTTGTGTAGCTTCTTGTGGAATATTGTATTCATCTTGGTGGTACAATGTAATGCACTAAATGTTCATGGCATTGGTTTATTTGTTACTTGTTGTTATCAATAATTTCTTATAAACAAGTAATAAACTTACCAGTAAGTACTAGTAGCAGTAAATACAATTTTAAAATTATTCATACATAAAATTAAATTAATAACTATTTCTTTTGACATTTAATATTGACAAATAAGTGATCTTTTAACAGAGATTAGAGGAGTATAATAAGTTGATAGATTACGTCAAGTAATATATTTTTCTTGATACAAAATCCTTGTTCTTATTAGATGGAAAACAAAAGCTACATGACAAGAGTTAAATTAAGTTGAACAAACTGAAAATGTTTAAAGGGTGATTGGTAGTAGAAATATCAGTTTTCCAATCTGTATAGTAGAGTTGTTTACAAGAAAAATTCCGTACACGGAATGTAAAATACAATAGCATGTCAGTAGTAAAAACCTGTCATTGGCAGTTCAAAAAATACCAAACTTTACATAACTACCCGCTGGGTCAATCTAAAGATTCTCTGAAAATTTCGTTGAAATCAATCTAGCCGTTTCTGTTAAGCAACATACATACTTTCTCTTCTTAAAATTTTTCTTCTGTTATAAAAAATCACACAATCCATAAAATATGACAGCGGTGACGGACAAATCAAACATAACATGAAGTGCTTATAACTTTCTACTTTAAAATAAGAAACTAAGAAAATCGCTTTAATTCCTATCTTTATGTAAACTTTATAGAAATTATATGAATTTCATCTTTTGTAACCTTTTCTTTTTCTTTAACCACTAGATATAATTATTAGAGGTGTGTGGAATATTTCGGTGATTGACTTTTTTAGTATACACATTTTGAGATATTTTGCCTAGAACAAAGTATAAGTATAAGCTTATAGGCTTTCTAGAAATATATGTCTCACTCATGAAAAATGCCGGCCAATAATTGTGCCTATTTATATAGTACCTACATATGTCATAAAACAACAATAAAACTCTTACAGATAGACTGAAATTATTTTCAAACATAAAGAATGAATAGGACATTTTTTTTGCAGATTTACACATGATATCTAAGACTAGAGACATAAGATTTAAGTAAAGTATTAACAATAAAAAAAGCAAACTTTTAGTAGACAAGTAGTGGTAGGTTCAGTTGTATAAGTTGTATAAGATGATTGCTATTTATTGTTAATATTTTTTTTTATCTACTTATGCAGAATAACGGATGCCAATCATTTTACTGCTATAACAACAATTTTAAGTTACCTTTCTACAAAATGATGATAAAAGGTGTGCTATTAAAAGTGGATACTATGAATGGAAAATAAATATATGAATTATTTAACACTCTTTATTGTTAATTGAAAAAATATAGCACAAAGCCACGGTTGAATGGCCTATTTTTAGAATGTAACTCAGGTTCCGGTTTTTCAAACAAAATAATTTCTGTGTAACAATAACGACAATGTTTCGTAATAAAAATAATATAATTTAAATTTACATAAACAAACATTCATTTTCATAAAAAAATTTTCATTATTCCGTTTGATGAGTATGATATAAGGAAAAGAAAATAAATATTGAAAGTTGTACGCTTATTTAATGTTGTTGGTGTTCCGTAAAACAAATATTTAAATACATTTTGTCTGTTCAAAGAGATATTTCATTTAACATAAAAACATTGTTAAATACATACCCTTTGCTAAAGTCCGTATATTTGTTTGTTGAGATGTTATTTACATAATTGTATAAGAATTGTGTTTGTACATTTGTTTATTTAGTTTGATACGTAGGATAAGTAATACTCATAAAAACTGTAGGTACGTACATAATACACGAGATGTCCGTGCTTTTATTCGTCATGGCCCCTCAATAATTATTTTGTTGTTTTTCTTTTATTATATCGTCTTACAACGCTTGGTGGGTGAAAATTCTTCAAATATGTTTTTGAAAATTTTAACATGCCGAAAAGACTACTTACTTGATATAAGAGTTTTAGTTTGAAAATGTGTTTTTTAAATTGTCGCACACGCAAAGAGGTTTTCTTCACGTATTGGTATTTAATAAAATTTAATCACCGCTAAGCCCACGATGACATAAATGATAATAACATTTTTTTTCTGTTTTTAACACTTACTTAATGGGTGGATTTTATTTTAGGAACAATACACGTGTATCAAAAAAAGCTAAGTAAATAATAACAAAACATTTATATTATAACAAATAATTTTTGCTTGAAGAACATTAAAAAAATATCATAAAAATATTCGTTTACTTCACTCTATTATAATAATAGCATTTTACTCTCATATAATAAAGTATTAACTCTAATTTATTATATAAAATTATTTATAATTGTTCAGTTTTTCTTCTTAATGAATAAATTTTGTTGGTCTCTCGGATTGATTTATTGTCTCTATTATAGAGAAAACACCTAATAATGAAACAAATAAATGGTTTTCTTTTAATACATTTTTATGAAATAAAATCAAAAAGGGGCTAGATTCTTTTAAAAAACTACACCATCTTGACATAAAATTTCACGCTCTCGACACTCATCTAAACGAACAACATAATTCCTTAAGATGGCTCAGCACGTACTCTTCGTAAAAGGTGGCATTTCTCGTCGGATTTTTATTTTAACTGCAATAGCACGTTCACTTCCATCTTTAATAAATCAAAAGTCGCTTTAGTCTTATGTTGGTTGACATTAATAGTGATATTATTTTTAAACGGCTTTTGTTTTCTTGTGACAAACTGAGGGACTTGTGTCTTTAATGTGGTCTTCTTCCAATGGTTATAGTATAAGATATACCTGCATAAAAAAAATCATTATTTGTATTCATATTTTGTATCTACGCACGTACATACATAGGGCTCACGACCTTAACCCACAAGAGGGGCAGGCAGATACGATGGAACGCCACTTCTCTTTGTCTTTCGCATTTTGCCACTGCTTGAAACCGCATTGACCTGTATATGTCCATCTGGGATGTCCTCTTAAGGCTCTTCCATTCTCATCCGCTATAAATCTCTTTTGTTTTCCATTTTTCGTCCATCCGCTCTACACGTTTAAACTATTTCAACATTCCTTTCTCTAATTGGGTTACGATCTATTTTTACGCACATCTATCACATATTTTACTACCATACGTCTTTCTTTTTATTTTTTTAGTATCTATAGAAAAATAATAGTGTTTAAAAAGATTACTTATCTACTCGCTTTAAGAAATATAAATATATTTAAAAGTATGGATATTTAATTTGTGGTAAAAATAACAAACATAAAAGATAATCTATATTTTAATGATGTTTCGTGTTATTGTTCCCTTTATAATTCACTTACTTTTATAGCCGCAGTTTCGCTCGCACTTAAGCTATTAATTAAGTATCAGTATTTGCAATAGAAATGAATAAATATGATAACTATAATTTAATGCTTGGCTGAGATTATAATTTTAAAAAAATACGAAATAGAATTACAACAACAAATGTTGAATTACATTTCACTGCAGCAAAAATAAAAAAAGAAATTCTTACAGTTTAAGAAGATAGGATGTAGAGTATTATTACAGTATGTTTTTAAAGAGGCTGTCCCAAATGCGCCCCCGCTTCCAGTAATGTCTGCCTTGTGCTATATTTACAGTAACGGCAAAGCTAAACTTCATTGCTGCTGCTTGCTGGCGTTAAAGTAGCTAGATTTTTGATCAAACTTTTTTTAATTTTCGTAACTTTTTTTTAATAAAAAGTAACCTATGTTACTTCTAATATCACAAAAAAAATATGTACAAAAATTTTATGATGTCCGGTTAAGCAGTTAACGCGTGAACGTAATTAACAAACTTACATTCGCATTTATAATATAAGATGGGATTAATTTATTATTACTTTTGTTTGTGAATTTAAGCATTTATTAAACATGGAAAATGTATCATTTATCAAAATGAACGAGAGTTCATTAATTACAAGTTTATTATTTGTATTCATCATTAAGCCCAATGACAATTATTCATCAAATAAAGTCCAACTTCACCGTTATGACTACCCAACGAAGTGAAGTGCAACGTCCAGAAACAATATTTGGTAATATTATTAACAATTAAGAACTTTTTCAATAAAATATTATTATTAAATTCCAGACGCGGCTTCTGATTGGACTTTCTTAATGGACACGTATGAAAAGCACTCCTCTCCATGCAACGCGATGGGCCCGGCACCCGCACGGTGAATCCATGGAACGCTAAGAAGCTTCGTCTCTCTATTTAGTGGGTATTATATAAATTATATTCACATGCAAAATGTGTATTAATATCTATGAAAAAAATATATAAAAAAACATACTATAAAAATATTAGTGGTGTTCATAGTGCTAATGGAGTTTTGTTTGTAAATGCATCACTAGCCCACATCGTCATGACGAGGTGCTCACTCAATTAACAACTAAATGGACAAACGGAAACACCGCTTGCACACTTGAATTTGTTACTTTACAAGTTTAACAAGTCAAAAAACATTAACCTTGACAGTTTTATATGAAAAGTTAATTGGCTGAATAAAGAGGTATGTATGGTTTTAAGGTAAATTAATTAGAAATGGAATAAACAACTATGTCACTTTTATTAAGCTGAGCTCTTTAAAGCTGTTTTATTATTTAAAAAATAATAATTTTAAACTATAATTAAATAAGATTTATTGTGTTAAGTAAACATTTTTTATAATAACAATATACTGAGGAACCATTTCATCATTCTACCAATAAAGCTACCGTATCGCGACCCTATTCGTTGGATTTAGCATTCGTATCGTTTCGTATATATCAGTTGGATATATATTATAATCTTACTTAACTGGTAAGATACTCGTAGCTATAAGATGTTGCCACCTCACGCCGTCGTGTTAAAGATTATTTATTTACAGGAGGCTAAAACCAACAAAGCGGGTCACAGCACGGTAGCTTAATTAGTAGCTTTAAACCTAGAATACCTACTTGAACTTTGACAATTATACTTACCGCTAACACTTAAAAACTTGGCACAAGACCAAAAATCTGCTTATATTTTGTTAAATTACAAACTTTTAGTCTCTACAGGTTATACTGAAAGGCAAAAAAAAATATTCATGCAATGTTAAGGTTGACATTATTTCTGCTGAGAATTTAGTTTTTCGTAAACATTTAAAGCAGGTTACCTTATTTATAACTGTTCTAGTTTTATAATTTATTGTGAAAACTTTTCAAAGTTTATTGAACTGCACATATAAGCTTGTTCATCCTTACTTCTCTTTCATACATACGTACATATATTTACCCGTATATATTCGCGTAAGTTAATCAGAATATTGGCCGACTAGTATTGAACCTATTCGGACCCCGAATCCTACTCACAACTCTATTCGTGACCTCGAAGAGTGGCGGACTCGCGGCGTGAATAGTATATTTTTATTCTGACAAATCGTAAATTTAGTTAAAAGCCTTCTTCGCTTTTAGAAATAACCATAATGGCTCACGAAAGCTTAATAACAATAATTTTATTTTACAACTGGATTGAATAATGATTCGTTTGGCTTTATAAATTTTAAATATGAATTTATCTATCACTGTTTAATTAAAGCAATTGTATATAGAATAACTGGTAGTGTTGATAGTGACACTCTATAAAAGTAATAAAAACCGCGGTATTCAAAAACGTCTCTAGATTATCCATCCTTAAAATGTTACTTTAACATAATCGTAAAAATGCTGTAATTTTAAGTAGTTTTTAACTATATTATTTAATTATATGATATCGTCCTTACCGCTCATCTCAAGCTCATAATTATTTCATTTCAGATGGTTTTAGATCCGAACGGGACTACCTGCAATCTAATGTACAAATTAGCTGTTT
>JAPOND010000006.1:6936036-6947994 GCA_028829205.1 Ithomia salapia aquinia | reverse complement strand
CCGAAATTTCCCTATCAGCCTGTCTATATTCTCCTATATATAACATTTAATAATTATAAATAAAACCATTATATACTTAACAAACTAGATAACATGTACTATGATATTAACTAACGTTTCTCTTAAAACTTGCGTTCACAGAACACTAGTCGCAAAACATAAAAGCACTGTAGATAATTAGTAAATATTCGTTTTATATTGAGTTAGAAGTGAAGTAAGTGTGTTTGTGTCAGATGCGGTTTCCTGCCTAACGACACGATTCAGCCGCAATCGCCTCTATAGAGACGAGTAAGCATAGGTCTTTATACCGTACGCACTGTTCAATGTTAGCACTTGTATATACAGCACATAACACGGGCTACGGCAAAATAACTCTTAGTTACTATACATAAGTCATATATTGCAATGCGGCTTAATCGTTAGTTTTGCACCCTCAAACTATTAACGATACGAATAATGTAAGTTATATAGGTATTCATAGCTATAGGTTGGCGAGTATATTCACGAAAGCTTTATTTCTTAATGAAGTAGAAGTATAAAGAAACAAGACTGAAAATATTCTTTTTATATTTGGTTTCTAGCACTTTATAACTAATTGTTTTAAGGAAATGTACCTAATATGGTGTTGGTTATTTAAAACTCATCACAGTTAACATATATTTTAATTCTAGCGTCGTATTTGATGCACAAACATACACTAAGTTATATAAATATATAATTTCTAATTCGTTTCTTTAATTCCAGATCTTGAAATACCAGTGAAGCTTAAGCAGACATGAACGCGAAGTCTCCGATACCACATCAGAGGGATTATCATTGAACATATTACTTATTTAGGTTTAGATTTTAATTGGTGTGTGATTAAAAATAATAAGTTATTCAGCGTCGAGCGCCGGCGCCTAGTCCCAATACAGATAAGACCTTATCTGAATAATCTCTGTAACATATATACAAAAATATTTAACATCTCTCGTGTAGCTACGATTAATTTATTGAACCAGCTATTGTTTCAAATTTAAATAAGTACCTATCTGTGTTAGATAAAAATAGCTTATCATAACTTGATGCGTAGCGATGGAAAATATTACAATACATATTTTAGGAAAGCGTCTGTGATTTTAAATGATGAAATTGAGAAACCGTTATTGTTAGCTGATCATTTAATGTTTAAAATAAGATGTGTATGCGTTACTTATGTGCAGGCGGGTGCAGCCCGCGTGCTTATTGTAGTTAATGGGCTGAAAATATTTAAGATTTTATTAAAGTTGATATTTGAATATTAAATTTCTTCTATGTATATCACTATGTCGTAAGAAAATTATGCACGATGAAAATCAAGTTGAAATTTACAGTTGTTCCATTAAGATGTTTATCTAAATGTTATTAAAATTGTCTGTATTGATTTTATCGGCCGTACCAGTACAAATAATTATTAAAATTTCTGTAAATATAACTATATATAGAATTTAACAGTGATTTATGCTACTTATAATGTAATTATGTAAAATATTTCTCAAATACGTGCAAGAAGCCTTAAAAATCATAGATTTTTAATAAATATGGGTACTAGCGTCTACAGGTCCATGGCCGGAAAGGACGATGTATTTTTATAAATCATATTGTTCTTTATTAACATATATAATATGTTAACTGAAAGTACATTATTTCGTATTTTTCTAACATAAATATAGTAGTGTACGTATCTAAGTATATTGATCAACTTGTGGAGACGGTTATACATGTTGTATTAAAATAATATTATAATATAGTGTTGTCATTGTGTGATACCTGCGTACATATGCGTTACAAATTTGATTTGAGAACGTTTTATTTTTATAACGGTTAGAAGCCAGTAGCCTGCTATTGGTGATTTCATTTCTCCTCATGAGGCCTTTGTAATTTGGGTACTAAGGTATGATTTAAGTTTATCGAACATGTGATTGGCGGTTTGTGTAAAATGAATGTTTATATATTGTTATTAAATTTTAATTATCATAGAGTATCAGTGCACCAAGTGCGTATGTATAGTTGGTCGCATCAACGAGTAAGTACATGGTAGATTATGAGTGATTCTTTTATTTTATATCTAGGCTTGTAAATCAATTATTATTAATAGATATTTGGCACCGTTTTTATTCTGTAAAACCGTCCAGTGAATAATAATTTAAAAATCATAACTTGCATTATTATAAATATTCATTAGATTTTGGATGCAGGCGGTAGGCGCGAATGATTGTGAGGGTAACTGTCGATATACGACGTTAGCTAGAGTCAGTACCTGGTGTGTCCTAAGTGAAGTCTAAATCACGTCTTATAGTTCCTGGAAATATTGTGGTATCACCCTGTAGGTATCCGTTCTTCACTCATGCAATTTTAAATACGTATTTGATTTTTAGCTGCTATTTTTTAATCATGATTATATTTTGTATAAGTGTCATTCGATTCAGAAACCCCAGGAGTTTTAAAATGTATTTTATAATATATATTATGTATTAAGTGAAGCTGCGGATCTAATGACAGTAGATTAATACAAGGCTATTCGGATATTTCTTAACTTGTAACTGTTCAGAAGTTTTTAATTTCTCACGCACAGACAACGCAGCAACGCAGCTTCACGGTACTTTTTATCGAATGCAAAGCTGATCTGTGATGGTATGACATAGTTAGGTACATTTAGGCTGTGTGGGTTATACTTGTCCTTTTTTAGGACGGGATTACAGATTATGACCAATTTTATAGTAAATTCAGATTCCACTTTATAACTCACTTCTTCCGGCACATGAGTGTATACTGTAATGACAACTGGCTTTATCACAAATACCCAATACTTTTTATCCCTTAATATATAACTCATTACCATGATATGTTACCATTCGTTCAGTATTTATATATTTTATGTATTTATATTTTAGTAAATTATATTAATGAGATTTCCAGTATTATAACACATGTTGAAAATCTAATTTTGATTATATTATCATTTACGATATACTTAATGACCAGTGATCAATATAAAATCCGTTACCATTTGTTATTTTATAGTTCTTCAATGTTAGTAAATCATGTAATATATTTATATATTGTATTCAAACATAGCGGTGATAAAATTAAGTCGTGTGCCATTACTAAGTGTATGTACGAGGTGCGTAGCCTGCTGACCTGTGGTATACATTGCTTTTGTGTCAAAGTAATAATCGTTGGTATTGTTTTAATTAAAATAACATAGACAATAACAGCTTTTAAGGTGCCAGTGTTCATTCTATAGATTTGATACTTGTCCGTTTGCTCTGTATCACGCGCTTCAATTTTAAAACACGATTAACTATTTATTATGATCGAATATATATATTGTGTATGCTTAAAATGTAACTACTGTCTAGTTTTAAGATTAGTTTGTAATATACAGAATATGTTGTACTTTAGCTGTCGTGTAAGTAATATACATCTATATTTATGATTAAAAATGATAAGTATTTTAAAGTGGTAAGATACACGCTGAGTGTTCTTTGTAAATTTAATCGATGAGTTCAATTAGGTGGTAAGCGAGTGTAGAAGGCGCACTGCCCACCCGGTCATTGTTTCTTCGCTCAGATTCGTTCGCGCCCCGGCCGCGTCTACGTCTCGTTCTCATCATCACATCTCTCATTCGACGGTAGTTTATATTTACCAAGCGATCGGTTATTGGTGCGATTGTATGCGTCACACACATTCCAAAATAACACTAATAGTAACGCTTAGTGACGCACGACGAGCGCGTTACAGTTTTGTAAGTTAACCACTTTGTTGTTCATTAATGATAAGTTAGATTTAATCTCAGTCGATGTTGTTTATTTTAGTCTGTGTATAGTATTCTCTCGATTTAAGTTAATGATGTGTAAGTTGAGGGTGTGAATTTGAGCGAATCGACAGGCCTAAGCCTGATGGGTTCATGTTAGTTGTAAATTTTAAGTACCTAAGCGATTCTGTTGCACCTAAATTTATTTCGCGAGCCGTGTTAGTTGTATTTTCTTAAGTAATTGTAAATATAGGTAGGGCGAGGTAAACAAAGTTTTCATTTAATCTAAACTATTAATTGTTGAATTTAACATAATGGGGCTGGCAGAAACCAATGCAATGTCGCATTTGCTATTAAATAAATCTAAGTAACACTAAAGTAATATGGCTATTTATGTTTCACTGTTATAAGAGCGATGAGGCCACGAGTCGGAGACGGGCCTCGGGGAGTCCTAGGCCTCGTCCTCGGACGCCCGCGCCCGGCCTCTAGAACGCAAATCGGAACGCGTCCCTCGCATCTTGGTCCAGTGACCTCTATAATTATTATTATAAATTATAGTTCTTACATACTTAAGTACCCCACATAATTTAGCCGCAAAAGTTAAGTGTAATCTACTCCAATATTAACTGAACAAACTAAGATAAGTTTTTTATTGATTATAAGTGTTTGTTCTAAACAAAGACTTTTATTTCATCATTTGATATTAATGCGTGTAGTTAGTACAATTGTATTATAAAATACTTTTTTATTAATTGACATTGAATGCAATTTTCAGATTGTTGGTATGGAAATATAATTTTATACCATAGTTCAGTTAATGGTGGAGTGTTTTCAATATTTACCGCAACAACGTTGTGCCGTGTCATTACCTCACGTCTTTTGTACATTGAGAAGTAATAAATATCGTTGTCGATAAAAGCTATAAACTTATTTTTATTGGTCATTTTATTTTAAATGTCATTGAGTTTGAAAGTGTAAGGACAACAACGATCTATTGTAGGCCACTTAGACACATGTATATATGACGAGGCTCGTGCATCGTCAGTATATTTATTTTCTTTGTGAGACGCACGTACGCGCCGGTGGCGCCGCAGCGCTGCCGACCGTTATTGTAGAAATAAATAATATTTTCGTTTAACCTGTTGTTTGTTTTACACCCGCCACTAAATTTAGTACACTTCTTTAAAAAAAAACACGCTCCTCCCAAATAAAAGACTAATGTTTTTGGTAAATGCTTTGTACTACATATTAAATGTAGAGATATTATTTCTGGTACAACTTTGATATTCGCGCACATTACTGATAACCTACACTTTGAACACAGGTTATCATTCACTATTTGATCCCATTTGTAGTTTTCATTCTTCATCAATAACAAATACAATACTGAGAATATAGTATTGATGACAAAAAATAAAAATGCTCTTTAAAATAATTTCAAATTTATTATTGCATTCTCAAAGAACCATCTAGACGAATAGTTTCACCGTTAAGCATGGTGTTCTGTATGATGCTCTGCACCAACAACGCGAACTCGTGAGGATGACCCAGGCGTGAAGGAAACGGAACACCTGCCTCTAACTCGCGCAGTACTTTCTCAGGTAGTAATTCGACTAGAGGTGTTCTGAACATACCTATGAAAAGTAATAAAAAATAAACTGTAAAAAAGTTGAGTGGATTAAAAAGTTAAGAAAGTCTTTTTTGTAATCTTATAAGCCTTTGAATGTGTATGTAAGGATTAATATTTACCTAATAATGGTGATATTACATAATTTGTAGATAAGCTTTAAACCATTTATAAAGTTAAATATTTTTAAGTCTTACAATACTATCCCGAAATGTAAAATAAAAATGATGCAAGCCCGAATTTATAATTGAGATTTCAACAGCAATACCGAATATGATTGATCTCTAACCCTGACATTAACATACATTTACAAACATTTTGGACAAAAAACATAATTAAATATTAATAATAATGACTTTGACCTGCTCATTGTTCTAAATTTTTGACATACCTGGTGCAATGGTTACAATTCTTATACCCTGTTTTGCCAGGTCTCTTGCTATTGGTAGAGTCATGCCCACAATACCGGCTTTAGATGCTGAGTAGGCGGCTTGCCCAATCTGCAAAAAAATAACTATTCATTTACATTCATACAGATTCCACATTCTTTTTATACATACTTATGCTTGTTGCTAACAATAGCAAGTAAATTATTAGTAATTATAAAAGTTATGTGTTATTAATGCCACAAAATGGCATTACATTATATTACAATTTAATAAAGAACAAACCTGGCCATCGAAAGCTGAAACACTGGCTGTGTTAATAATAACTCCTCTCTGTCCGTCTCCGTCAGGAGCATTCTTACCAATCAAGCCGGCAGCCAAACGAATCACATTGAAGGTACCTATTAAATTGACCTGAAATATTTGGGAGTATTTATTATAGAATGATAATGATTAAATAGTATTTTTAGGTATATATTAGTTATATTTTTCACCACAAAATATTTTCCAAAAATATTTTTCTCTGAGCATAAATTTGATTGTAATTATTATAACGGAGTAAAAAATCTTTTATCTTAATACACACCTCTATAGTCTTTTGGAAAACCTTCAAATCAAATGGCTGGTCCTTCTTGAAGTTGTAAACTCTACTGGCTGTTATAATTCCAGCACAGTTGACTGCCACATCAAGTCTACCAAACTTATCTATGGTTGTTTGTAGAGCGTTTTTAACATCTTCTTCTGAGGTAACCTGTAATGATGATTATACAGGGTAATTTTTAACACTTGGTATAAAACTTCTCATAACACATAGCTGTAAGTTTATATATAAGTAACCTTGATATTCAAATATGAACATGAGCACATAAATATAATGTTATGAAATATAGAGGTTTATGACAAATAAAATTGAAAACTTTCTATAATATCAGCAAGTAGAAATTACTAACGTCAACTGGTACAAAAGCGGCATTTCCTGCAAGTTGTTTTGCCGTCTCCTGTCCCTTACTGTTTGGGAGATCGCAGATGACAACTCTTCCTCCATTTTTTACCAAGTGTTCAGCAGTTCCCCGACCAAGTCCTGACGCGCCTCCAGTTACCAACCCTACTAGACCCTAAAGTAATACGGGTAAGGTAAAAAAAAACAATGTTAATATTTCAACGAATAATAATTTTCAATAATAACTTCAACCTACTTTAAACATTTTGATACAAATCGATACAAATATCGCGCGAAAAACCTTGTAACTATTTCCAGCAATGATATTACTTGTAAAAAAGAGGTTGTACTTTATATAATTGAATTCGTGTAGTTAAATTTAATGTGACGCAGATTACGTAACTTCCTTAAAAAATTTCATTACAATTAAAAAACAAGATTTCTTAAAACGTTATCAACATTCGGTTTTAGATAAGAATGTTTAAATAATATCATAGTTTACTTACATTTATATAATTGGGAGACCTACTATTTGATGTGATTTATTGTTTTATATTTGACGTATGACACTGTTCAAGTGTTGCCAAATTGGAATTTTTCTAGTTGTACCGATCCTTAGGGTTATTGCAAGTAGTAACAATTATTAATATCTAAATATTAATACGTGAAGCCAAAACTTTGGATCCCTTTTTACAGGAATTGCGTGGACAAAAAGGTATGAAATTTGGCACACTTATAGTTTATATATAGGAGAAGTGCAGAACGCTAATATTTTTCAATAATAATGCTTATAAGGTACATTAAATCAATAAATAAAACATTACACACACTACTTCATTGTTTACTTTGACACTGTCAATTTCAAGTATATATTTGTCTGATGTCAAGTAGTCGCATAGAGACTAGAGTGAATTGTCGCTTGACGTAATAGAATAAAAACTAGGCATTGCAATCCGGTATCATTTTCAATCCGGCCGGATTTCACCGGATTGATTCTAATCCGTCCGGATCCGGCCGGATTTTAAAGTTACTTAGGGCCTAGTATTTAGTGGTTTTTAGTTTTGATAATAATGTATAAAAAGAAAATAAAATACGTATTTATGGAAAATAAAATCACTTTTAATTATATTTTTTGGTATTAATTGTAATTTTTGGTACTATTTGTACTAAATTAAATTATGAAACTATTTTTAATAATAAAGTAATCAGTCTGACTCTCATTTATTGCTGTACCTATTTATGTAAGCATCTGAAAGTACTTAAGTTTTAATAATACTATTAAACTCTTATTAATAATCTACATAGTTATATAACAAAACAGTCTTTTAAATTTGTACTTATAAAATAAACAACTTCAGTTCATAATCCTAAGAAACAAAACAAGAAGCATTAATTTTTTGCAATGCAAAATGCAAATGAAAATTATTTCTGTGCCTGAAAAAACGATCTAAGAAAACAAATAGTGTTTATTGTACTGTCTCCTAGTCTGCTTCTGATGGCACTACAAATATAACCTGCGGCAGAAAAGGCCCTTTCTGCCTCAACACTGGTTGGCCTAATCGCCATCAAGTAACTGTAGATCAGCAAAATGTGTTTTCCTTTTACTCCTTCTACTTCATACGCAGTCATTTCTTTTTTAAGTATTTTCTCATAATCTGTTTCTTTTTTAGCATTAACTTTCCCCCTATACCCTTTTTTTTCTTGCAGGATTTGATTTTCTAGTTCCTCTTTTAATGTAATGTTTTTTCTTTTGGCAATAATGACATGGAATCAGAATATTTTTTGCTTTACCGGATCCGCCACCGGATCCGGCGCTGACTCACCGGATCCGGTAGGTCCAAAAACACGCCCGATCCGCCGGATTACCGGATCCGCCGGACCGGATTGCAATCCCTAATAAAAACAAACATAAATAAGCATAGAGGTGTTACTGAAACCTGGTGTAATATACTGAAAATAACATAAAAATTGTAGATAGACGTTTCCGTCTAAACCCTTATAAGCATTAAAACCTGAAATTACGGTCGAATTTTGACCGCTAGGCGATCACTAGTTTCATTTATTTTTCGAAGGATTAGCATGATTTATCTTTCAAAGGATTTAATTATCTCAATAATTATTTATCAGATCAGTAAATTTTTCACTTATTATATTTTTTAACCTGATTGTCTGAGAATGTACAAAGTTATTATAGGTAAAAGAAATATGTCGTATAACATAATAAATTTGAAAAATCATTTAAGCATTTAGACCTCCTTATAGACTGTGGAATGTTAAAATACCGTATACGTTATAATAAATGTGCCCGCGGTTTTTCTCACGTACTGGTTCTGATTCAATTGAAATGATTGATTAGGGTGTTGATTTTGGAATTAAGTTTTCATATATTAAGAACTCTATATATATTCAGTGTAAATTTTACATAACGTCAGTCGATTTAACGCCAAACTGCGTAAAATATCGAAATCATTTACCAAACTTTGCTTGATTTAGCAATTTAGATTGTTTTACATACAATGATATCTATGTAGGGCCGCACTCTATAACGACAACTTTACTTCATAATTAAGTAAAATGCTCAAGTATATAGAATAAAAAACTAAGCAATATACACTTGCCAACGCTTGTTAACACCCGCTAAGAACAACAACACCACCATCCTCCAATGCTTGCTAAAAAACACCAACGCACACCAAGAACCACTAAAGTCTACCAACGCTCATCTACACAATGCAACGTCTACCATCGCCCAAAAACGCTCACCAACACAGCCAATACCCACGAACGCTCGCAAATGTTCGCCAAGGCCCATCAACAAAGTGCTTATACTTGCCAACACAAATGTCACAAATGTCCAAAAAACTCTTTTAGCGCTCGCCAACACCCATCAACAGTGGCATCATACACCAACGTCCACCAAAACTCATACTGTCCAATACAGAAAATTAAGAAATTGAAATTTTATATTTCATTCTTCTCTAGAAATGTATTATATTTTACTTGATATACCTATATTACGTGAATCACATAAACTGACTTCTGTATTTGCTATCCGATTTAAAATAAATAATCATTAAATGTTAAGTAAAGCCTATCACAACACATTCCTGCAAACTGCATATAAAACCATTAACCCGTTTCTAAGATTAGCGTGTACAAACATAGATGTACAGGCATAAAGACAACAGACATATAGACAAAATAAAAAAAAAACATTGTTTTGGGTTCTCTTCATTTATAAAGGACCCATTATGATTTTTTAACTTAATTTCTCTTGTACAAACAGTGATCACTTACAATGTTAATACAATATGTATAGATATAGAAAAAAATATCCTCATATTTGCCAAAGGTGTAATTTTCAAAAACTCTACTTGTAGTTCCAGACAACAGTCCGTACAAAAAAAAACAAAGTATTAGGGCTGTAGTGAAGTTTGTCATAACCTATTTTTTTTTCTTTATTCCCATAACAACGGAGTCTTATGTCTATGTTACTTATGTATACAAGTTAATTAATATTGAGAGTCAAAGCGTTAAACGGTTAAGAGAAACCCTAAGAGAACACTTTTTTAGACTTATTTTATAACGGATAAATTAAAAGTAATGGGATAGGATTGAAATATTCAGCTGGAATAACATGTTCACATTTATTATGTCGTCCTATGAAGCACCCATTTAAATATATTTTTTGGTGAAAAATTCTTACTGTGTTTAATACGTATTGTTCTTTTTTTTAACTCAGGTATTAAATAGTTAAATTGATATTTACAAATTCAGTATTTTGTATTAGAATTATATTACAAAATATATGGTTATTTCTGAATTCTCACTCACACATATTTTTTATTAATTGTTAATAAATGACGTTTTTCAATTTAAATTTTTAGGGATATCGAGTTCAACCTTCATACTCTCTTCAAGGACTAATTACATAAGACTTAAGTTATTATTATTTTATTCAAATACTTGATTGTATATCACGGAAGAGATCACACGTCCACACAGATCCAATATTTAGATAAGAAATCACAACAATCGAATTTGTGAGGGCCAATGTTTTAAAATAAGTTATCTTCATGTTAAACACCTATTGAATGATGTTCATTACAACGTGTTGTGTGGGAGTATACAGGCGATTCGTATAAATATAATGAAGACCAATGCAATTTTATTTTGGATTTTCGTCTACTTTTCTGTCAGCTTTGCTGGGGAGGAGTTTTCATTAAAACGTAATGATGACGAGGAGTCGGAAAGTTCAAAGGAGGATACTTTCAGTGGACCAAATATTAATAAGACTTCGACCACCACAGGCCGTAACACCAAAGGAGATGTCGTTGTAGAAAAATTTGTTGACTCTCTTATGTCCAGTGAAAAATACTTAAAACTGATAGAGACTATAGAAGATAGATTGAGTCACTTAGAGTTAACATTTCATGAGAGATCTAACTCCATTCTTAAGTATCTGGTTGAAGTTCTGAGAGTAGTCAAAAATCCACCGGCAGACGCAATGCAAAAAGCTCTGAAAGTTCTAGCAAATGATTTAGACAGATTGAAGCATTCAATGACCCAACAACTGGGAGGAACAGCCAGCTTACGAGGTTTGTTGATTGACTTGATAATTACCTTTACACATGAAAGATATGGACATTAGAATGTTTGACGTGTTTTATTGAGAGAAAAAAAATAATAATACCTGTTCTTGTAATTTTCATTACACTTAGACTTGTTGTAGTACAAACTTGTAACGTTTTTTGTTTTCTGAACTAGGTATATCTTATTTAAAGTGTCGTAAATGATTCGGTTAAAAAGCCTAAAATGTTAACAAATATACGACAACAATAATCTATAACGGTAATACACATTGCACCAAAACGTAGATTAATTAATAACACTTACCAAATATAGTATTTCAAAGTTACTTTCAAATCATTCTAGATCCTAAATCCACACCTAATTTTCAAGAGAGCGAACAAGCATTTGAGTTCTGTTATTTTAATTATCTATATACCTATTATAAAGTTAATATTGAACATACTCAATTTTGACAAACATATCTTATAACGAATATCTTTATAACGAATTTTCAACTACCAAGAAAAAGTATAAATACGTCTAATTAACGAATTTTGTTAACCCAAAACGGCCAAAACCTTTATATAAAGTAGAAATGGCTCAGAAACGTAAAAGATGTTCCTTATCGGTCACAGAAAAGCGAGCCATATTTTTTTTT
>JAPOND010000006.1:6509978-6523595 GCA_028829205.1 Ithomia salapia aquinia | reverse complement strand
CACCATTCCAACCGGAAAGAATATAATTACATTACGGTACGTTAGGTTTAAAAACTGGTGAGATGTTTTAAAGTATTAATATTAATACACCGATAAATGGATGATAGCTAGATAATACGACATCCAAATCCAGTTTCTAATCGGCTGGTGACCGAATAAGTAGTTAATATGTTAATATATATTTTTTTAACTTTCGTTGTACACAACCCACGTATTTCGCTTTCCGATACATTAAATACAATATGTAATTATTAATAATATTAACTCTATCAAATGAAATTTATTCTTGCAGGACGTTCTTAATCTAAACAATGCCTTAGCTTACCTGTTTTCTTTTAATTATAAGTTTACTAATCGACAAATAGTTGGATGTGAGCCAGGGGAGAGGGAGGTGCGCGATTTTTAATGGTTATTATTCTGTTGCGCACAAACGAACTACGAGTACATTAAAGTACATATAAATGATGAGCTTTTACTATTATGAGAAGGTTTATATATAAACCTTTTTGAATATTTTCTTACATGTTTATAAGGTACCTACTGCCGTGCGAGCGATGCGATTAAGTCGCTGATTCTTATTCAATACAATGGATCATAAATCCAAATGCCTTCCTAAAGCTAAAACATTAATCACTTAATATTAAAATCCATCACAAATGTGTGGACTAAAAAATAAATTTAATATATTCATACGTTTCAATAATCCTTTTATAAAATTAACGTAAACATTAAACATATGATGTATAATGAGTATGTATATATAAATACATATGTATTTATATATTTTTGTGGGCTTTGTAACTCTTAAGTATTATAAGTTGGTAATAATACATTTTTAAATCAATGTTTGCTGTAGTATTAAACTTATTATTTTAAAATTTATTATTCTTACCTGTTATTGTAACTACGACCACTAGCGTTACTATATTTTTTTTTGCTGCGAATACACTGTGCCGTGTCTTGAAAGTTATTATATCTGCGTTCCCTTATTACGAAGTACGTAGTATTTAAGCTTGGTCTGAGAACCGAGTCTCTTCCTCGTTTCGTTAGTCCATTAACTTTGAGAGTTGCTATCTAGTTAGAGTTGCACGTATATCCGCAGCTTTTTTGCAGACCTAGCCAACTTATTCTATCGTATTTTTCTTCGAAACCACGTCATTTCTTTTTTCTTTTTCGTTATTTAATCCGAGTAGTAATTTGAACTCTTTTGCCGGTGTTAGATAATAAGTTTACAACGGACCGATTATATGCTAGCCATTGAGGATCCTCAGAAACTATAGATTAGATTACATCTGTAGTGTAGGATCTACTGTGTACTATTATCTGATGTCAGTGTTAACAAACGGGTACCTCGATTTACATTCCAGTCATCTAGTGGAGGGGGGATCTATGTTGGCTAGGTCTTTTATTTTTTCTATCTAATTGGCGGCGCATTCCTTCTGCTCAAGAAAGTTCTTTGACACTTGTCCCGTACCTTATTACTAAAGTTCAATCTAGAATTTGTCACAAGTTTTTGGAGTACATTTTTATTTATTAGCATATGGTAAAGTTTATTTCCAACCTCTCAAAATTTTCAAATTATTTTTGATATTTTTGTTGTTTTTGTGCATTTTGTTTTTGCCTACTACATATCTACGCCGCCAATAACTAAAATCTACTTAAATTATAATCTAACATCACACAAGGCATATTAGGAAATGACTGACCGGAAAATTAGGGTTACCATAGATATTTTGATTTCTAATGAGTAGAGCACTTACAGGCTAGGTCTCCCGGTGCTGTATCACCCAGTTACTGAAGTAGTTGTTATGGCTAAGTTTTTGTGTGGTTAGTGAGATAGCTTACGGGCCAATTCTTCCATTTTACCTTCCCTTATAAATTCTCTACCAAGAGTGGCAACTACCCATATTTTGAAGATATTCATGGATGACGAAAACTCTTACGTGGATTGTCTGTTCGTATTCCCTCTGATTTTATTAAATAAAGAGATCTAAAGATTCCAAAATGAATCTCTTATGGCAATTAATAAAATATGAACACTCGTTATATAATATTATTATTTTTTTAAATAAGTGATTAAAAGATATTTATTCCAATTTATTAGAGGTCATAAAATTTGTAATTTTTTTTTTATAAATTTAAATTTATTTTGTTAACTTGTAATCCATTATATTGATTACATTATTTAAAAAGGTTTATTAATAGTGTATATCGTATTGTTGGTAACCCTGATTGATATTTTTAGTACTGCCATTTTAAAATGTATTTCCAACGCTTGGATATAATTATTTAATTTCGAATGTAACATCGTTATTGTTTATTTTTATTTTAAAGGCAGATAGGATTTTATTTTATTATACTATATGTAAATGTACTAAGTAGTGGTAATTGTTTATTAGGCTGGCATGTTTGTGGTCAGTCAGTCTAATACGTCCTTGTATGGAACTACATTTCCTATCTAGGTAAACACAACAAAAAATACAGTAATACAAAAATTTTGATATTGCAGGACATTTTCCATCAACTGCAACCTTATCTACAAAGTTCCAATGGGTTAAGAATTCATATTATGCAGCCTTAAAGTTAAATAAGTCGTCTATCGGTCCATCAAATTTGGTCTAAATCTACAGAGCCATAGAGATATTTAAATTTAAAATTGCTTTTGCTGTTTTGTTGTTTACTTTCTATATTGTATCGAGTCGTTGTAGCAACTTTTGAAAAGATAATTTCCGAAACTTGATAAAAGGCTGCAATATATGAAGATTGATTATATTACTGCATTCATCATTATGTTTAAAACATAGAATTTTATAATACAACTAATCATGGGTATTGCTTCCTACGAGAATATCACGTATTTCCTCCACTTCTCCCGTCAAAAAAGTAATATATATCTTTTTATATAAAAATAATAAACGAATATACATTTAAAGCATTGAATTTTATCGTTGATATCTAGGGATCAGTCCTCCCTCTTGTTCATCTACATTCCACAGATTTAAATTCTGCAATGAATTCAAGTAATTGACCGGAACTGCTATGTTTACTGATCCCTTAAGACATTATTATGCGTGCGCACACCTTGACTCGTCCCACTGGCTCGAGATTACATCGAAAGGACACATTATTATTAATTAAACTAACTGGTAATTGAAATAGTAAACACCCCGTTTCATCGGATTACGCTTTAGTACGTATTATAATTGAATTGAACTCCCTGAATCGAGGATATTGTTTGGATCTTCATATGGTGGTGACTAAGTGCTGATCCCAAGAAGCTATATACTCTTACTGGGTCGCTGAACGGGGGAGTGAAACATTTATGGATTAATGTAAGAACAACATTTAGATATAAACTGACACCAATGTATATAGTAATGTATCCTTAAACTATGACACGATTATTTGAATTAATTATTAATCAGAAACTAGAACCTCTTAAGTAATTCGGTTTCCGTAAAGTTTAAGGACACTACCTTAGATAAGGATAGATATCGCTGAAATTGGATGATATCTATCAATATTACAGGTATTGTAACTTAATCACCTAAATGAAGAAAACAAGAAGCAAAGGGGGCATTTATAGCCCTAGAGGCATGCTAATCCTCCTGAAGTATACAACCTTAACATTTAAAACAGGTTAAAAAAATAGGAGTTAGATTTGGATATAGATACTATAGAGAGTGTGCCGATAGTCTAGTGAATTTATATTGTCTTATATCGAAACATACCTATAATGACATATTAAATACACTGGATCGATAGTAACTTCTATGACATAAATTCTGTATATTATCGGCACGTACTAGGTCGCACTAATGAAATGTACGGTAAAAAAATCGCCACTTTGGCAGATATAAGTAAAAAATTATATTTATCGTGCATTACAGTAGTGATCCTAGTAAAAGGGTTACCTATAAAGTGATAGTGGAAGATCGTGGGAGCGCTAGGCAAAGGGCGCTGGGGATAGCGTGAAAATGAAGGCGATGTCTATGCGTCTGACAGTATGGCAACGTCGTACTTTAAGCACTGCGCAAGATATTATCAAACGCATTGATATCATCACAAGTGGGCTCTCATGGATCTGTACAACCTAGCTTTAAGTACTAAATATGCACAGCACTTATATGTGTTCGATAATAACTTATTTGAGCTACCAGCATAGAGAGCCGCAACATGTTGAAAAATATCGATGTTCTATAAGATCGTCTCTATAACTATAAATCCCAAAGGGGATAATATCTGTCTACTTGCTAATGCTAGTTAAAATATGTTTGATTATAGATATACTCGTAGCTTAGCAAGTAAACAAGTATGGCACAGCGACATTTCGCTAAAAGTATGATTCCTTATGCCTAAGATTAAAGTGCCTTAATATTTTAATACTGTAATTAATACGGCCCGATTATCCTATCACATTTCCTATCTACGCAGTCTGTTCCAATTTCCAGAATTTGGCGAAACCTCGGGCTGAGAAGCTGTGTCCTATAGATAAAATTCTAATTCTAAGCCTTAATTCAAGAGAAATATTAAAAGCTCGTACGAAACTGAGTTCGCTTAGTCAGATCAAATAGTATGAAAACTGACAATCTTAACCTTAAAACACATTCAGGGTCACTGTTATAAATCGTAAGTTAACATTATCCGTGTGCCGTAGTAATTTAGCGTCGTATGGGCGGTTTGAAGCCGTGGGACATTCGCTCGAGGAAGCGGTGCAGGTCGTGGAACCGCGGGCGCTGCATGGGCTCGCGGCGCCAGCACTCGTGCATGAGGTCATAAAGTTCCCGACGGCATCGCGGCAGTGGCGCCGACGGAACGCACGTATGCCGGCCACCAGAACGCCACTCATTGGCGTTGTTCACAACCTGATAATAAAGGCTTGTGTTGCAGTAAACTAGGGTTATGTAAATAAGCAGAAAATATTATTAGAAAGCGGTTAAAGTACCTGTTCGTCGTTCATGTCATCGAATGGCTTGACTATGCAGTACGTGAGTACTTCCCATACTGTGACACCGAAAGACCAGACGTCACTAGCTGGTGAATACACTCCCTAGTAATAAAATGATATTGTTTTAGAAATGTTAATTTAAGAGTTATGGGGAAATATTTAATTTAAAATATTTTTTTTTACCAGTAATAGGCTTTCCCAAGCCATCCATCGCAGCGGAATGCGGCAGCCGTCCGCTACAATATGGTAGTCATCGACAAATTCTTCACAGAACATGGCATAGTCGGCTACTTTAATGTGCAGATCTTCGCTTACTGTAACGTTTCTATAAAAATGGAAACAATACAAATGTTCAGTTAATTAAAACAATTTTCTTGCAGTCACGGAAAATGTTCAAACCTATTTTAATTATTGCTGCGGTTGCAGTTCAAAGTCATTTAGTTCTTTATCTCGAGAATATCTTTAAACTTGAGTGGTAAAGTGCAGCTTCTGTGCTCTTTAAGAAGGCGTTCAATATTAATGAGCTGCTAAGCTTGGGTTCAATGTTTTATTATGATATAATAGGGGATTACCTTGCCGCGAGATCCCGGTGCACTAACTCGAACGATTCCAGATACTTCATGCCGCTGGCTATTTGACAGCATATGTGTATCAAACTCGAATAACTGTAAATAAGAATACGATTACAATTCCTTAATAAATATAATGACAAGCTGAAGATTAGAATTCTGCCAGTAAAATGTCTTTTATATATACTTCAATCTGCGTTCCATCTTCAGAATCGTCGGAAGAGGAACTGCATCTCCGCGGTCGAGTGCCGCGCATGGGGGCTCTAGCAGGCTCAAACCCAGCACGCGGGCGAGCTGCGGATGTTTTAGGCCGGCACCCCAAGTAGCTTCGCGGGCAAACGCCGCCCTAAATCAAATCATTATAATTTATATGTAGTAATAACTCGTCTTTAAAGTATAGCTAAGTATTTATGTTATGTCATTCGACTTGAAATCATTGAATTCATAATTTAATTTGCACAATGAGAACATAAAAGAGTGAAGATAAGTGATCATTAAATCTACGCACTTCACATCGCTATGGCATCCGCGCCATAAAGTCTTGACGACAACAAGGCGGCGGCGATTGCCAATCGGTGTATCCTCGTCGTTCAACTCCTCGATGCCGTCCGTCTCGCAGATCTGGAGCTAAGGAATATAAATAACTTTCATAAAACATCACTTTATGCAGACTTATAAAACTAATGTAGTAAATTAATTAACATTGTGAAATTTAATTACGAAGATAGGAAGAGGACTGGTGAGAATGATTAAAGTCACGATACTCTTTCAAGATGCTAAGCGTGCATTTAAAATTATTAAGAAAGGATTTAAAAAATTTACATTCTTATTTCACGGCACGGAGGAAAGTTTCTCAGGAAATAGTTCTTAAGCACGTAAATAGTGAGCGGAAGGTAGAGAATTTCTTGTATATTTCACAAAAGCCTACTTTGGCCCAGTTTCTAAGTTTACCGAGCGTGCAAAATGGCTTAGCGTCTAACGGATTTACAAAACTTAAGAAAAAACTTGTTTGGTAAAATCTAGGTGGCCCACTTTAATAGCGATGTGTGCACACGTACCCTTTTATGGGTATTTATTATTAGGTTTCAATATACCTTATCAAGCAACCTGCATTCGGGTGTAAAATATTATAATGTGAAGGTCCACTTTAGCTAGCATATTTTTATCCCTGAGTAACTTAATACTGCGAAGAGGGCACCAAGATAAAAGGATAGGGTAGTTACGATTTTTTCACATGGAGGGCACTGAGAGGATTTTCGTGTGATTCGATGATTGTATTAAAGGTTTATTTGAAACTTTGGGGGAAAGTTAACTTTTAACCTCGACTTCGGTTCAAAAACTATAAATGTTTTTTTCGTAAATAAACTTCATAAACCTTGCTCATACAACGCCCAGTCTTAGTTTATATTTAAGGAAAACAGATTTAAATCCGCTTTGGCTACACTTGGCACCGTCCGGAGCTTAAAACAGGTTAGTAAGTGAGGCTGTTGGTAAAAGGCTAAAGCAAAATACTTTAAACCTGGCCCGTAATTAAATTAGAGAATGGTTTACTCAGGTGTGTTAGATGTTTACTTTGCTATATTGTAAACAATGTGAGAATTTTGAACTGACTGTTATTTTATCTCTTACATTATTACAGTACGGGGAACTATTAGTATGTATATACTAATAGTTCCTCGTAAATTACCAGTTAACATGTGATAAGGGAAAAAAAGTTTAGTAAAAGATTACACATGTCCAGTCATATTAAATAACATTATCCTGAAGCACAATATTTTAAGGCACAGTAAATAAAACTTATTTTCATCTCAGCAAGTTATAAACATTTTCTTATTTTCGCTAAAATTTAAGAAGCTTAAAGCATAATCCAAATAAGTCTTGAGATTAATTAATTTTTACCGCGCTTACTACTCAATGATTAAATTGTATTTATTTAGCTGAAAGTGCTTTACAAACTTATAACTAATTTCAAGATACTAAAATCAAATACAGATTAAAAATGAAGTACCTATCTGGATTGTTTGCAATTTGCTACAACACTTTGGACAACCGCATGTTTAACATCAAACGTAGGTATTTAATTTAAATGAACATGCTCGATATATTTAATCGTAAATGTTTAAAGTATTTTGGTGATCGGAAAATAATTACCGATTGTTGACGTTAATTAATGCTACCTGACCAATTAGTTAAAATGATATTCGATGATACGGCTTACACGCGTCACACCTTTGTTTGATGATAAATAATATCCAGGAATGTTTTGTAATAAAGTTAAACTTGTATTATACAATAATATAATATACAGTTCCCGCGATTAAAAGCAATTCGACATTCCTTTAGTTTTGCAACTTAACCGAATAGAGTTTGGTCCATAGAATGAAGAGAATCTAACTGTAGCGCGAGTTAGACTAACCAGAAATTCTAGATTGCATAGAATATAGTTTTGCAGTATTTATATTTTACAAAAGAGTTCTGTATATAGATTTTCAAATTTAATAATATATCAAAATTCCAGAAAAGTGCTAGAAAAATTCCTAATCTTCGAATTAATGAAAATAACAAATGATACAAACAAAAAAATAGTTCTCATCTCCATAAAAGTGATGCAATCAGTAATTATTTTTAAGTGCGGCCAACAAATATTAGATACGTCGTAAATAATATGGTAAGAGTATAAAATAACGGCGTGGCTATTAAGGCGCCAGAGGGGGAGAGGTAGGGGTGGCGGGCGAACGGTAAGTGTGAGCAGATTGCATTTTCTTGCTACGGCCAGTAATCAATTTTTATGAGCATTTTTGTAGCCCCGTGTTCTCCCCTTCTCCCTCAGCAAGGGCGATGTGCAAACTTGCCCCTCTTTCCCCCGCGACACGCAGCGGCGCAAACGAACTGGCCTTCACAATAATTACCTTACGGAAATTGAATCTAGACAAATTTAATTTAGTTCCATGAAACTTTATAAAATAACTGAAGTAGTGAAAATTGTATTCTATATTATACAGGATACAACGCCAAAACTGTTATAGTCCTTTTAAAAGTTATAATGTAATAATTTTATAAGATTGTTTATCATTTGGTTCGCTAAAGTTATAAAAACGGTACATAAATTATTTAAATTGAAAAACCAATTATACTGTTATTTATTTGGGTAAAGAGATTTTTACTATAGCTTTGAGCTGCGGTTTCGCTCCCATCCTATTTATCGTTACAGACTTTTCTCGTGGTAAAATTTTAAGTAGCTTATGTCACTGACAAGCGCTTTAACTCAGGCTTTAAGTCAGTTAAAATATGTATATTATTATATAATACTAATATATTAAACCCCAATTTAATGACCTAAATATCACTACGATTGGACGATATTATTTTGGTATAATCAGCTTCATATTTATCACACGGGAAGTATAAAATCTTGATCTATCTTATATTTTATTAGTTTGAAACACATCCTGTAGCTTTTCTGGACTCAATAAAAATTACAAAAAAACACGGGAATTATTTATTACTGCATAAAATGTTTTACAAATATGACAATGTCAATATTTATCAATATAATTTATTTGAGCTCTTCGATGGGAGTTTCTGGATAGTTCATAGCATTTTATCGATAAAGTTGGTACGATAAAATAATAATATTAATCAATAAATCACAACGTTATATTCAGTTTTAGTAATATTTATTAACAAAGAAAATAATCATGCTTTTATAAGTTAATTTCAATATAAGCTTTCATTTTGTCTGAATCAAGTGAGCTTGTAAATCTTATCTGTGTATTATTAACAAGTTCGTTGATAGGATACGTTCATTATATATCTTTAACTGAACACCTATTAAATATACATATGTATTGGTATCAGTGTTCATATCGGAGATAATGATTTGTATTATTACTCTTAATTAATCGGCAGACACGGGTGGCTGAGATTGATGCGAACTCATCTCACGGTTCACGATAATACTACAATGGGGTTGGGTGGTACAATAGTTTCATTCTGGTCTCTAAATCAACTGTAGTAGAGATCAGGTGTTCGTTCATCTTTTGTAGTAGGTGTCCTAGCAATAATGGGAAAATTGAAATTGAAAATCATAATGCTTTCAGGTGTATCACGAGCTTTTATTTCTTATTTAGCACAAAGTAATGGATAGGTATTAACTATTTTGATTAATCCCTGTTATTTTAATTAAGTTAGTAAAATATACGCTATGTTATAGTAATTTGGATACAGGAAATTAAGTCCGATATAAAATATATAAAAATAAGTAAGGTTTTATTGAATTATTGTTTTTTTTGGAACATGAGAGTTTAGTTAAAATCGAATGGGTGCTACAAAGATGAAGTTTCATATATTACTATTCAAGGATAATATTGTTTTTAACTTATACTATTCAGTTCATAAGTTGTTATTTTAGTACTCGAGCTCTGCACAGATGGCGCCTCTAATGCCTGCATCGCCGCAGGAACACGCAAACAAATGCACGTGTTATTGTTGTATTTTCATTATAAAGGGACTAGAGAAATGACAAACTATTGTTCTATCCTGATTCTTTGATCTATTTTGGGTCTCTGTTTTTTATTCTTTTGTATATTAAATCTTTTTGCTGTATTTAGAAACGATTTAGAAGTATACAAATATTTGACAATGTCTGTATTTAGATTGATTGTTCCAGTCATATTGTATAATAAAATAATGTCATAAAAAATATTTTATAAAAAAATCTATAAAATGGACGACTTTTTCAAGAACCTTAAAGATAGATTTTCTTTCGATAAAGTTGTTAGTTTTATGAAAGATGGTAACGAAACCTTTTTATTATAAACAAAATAGTGATTATATAATCGGTTTATGGAAATATCTAAATCCTTCTCTGAATAATCTAAAATGAAAATTTTTATCTATATATTAACTTTTGATTTTATAGCAAAACTTGTTGAAGAAAAAGTAAAAGAACCAGATATCCCGGAGACCATAGTTGAAGATGTACCAAGAAGTACTATGATAGATGTTGACGGAACACCAATAATTATTAATGAAGGATCTACATCACAAACAAATCTCGAAAGCTCCAACAATAAAAGTAGTAAAAATAACATTTCAGATAAATCAGGTTTCAGCGTTCTTCAGAAATCTAGCTCTCATGAAGTGAAATCTGAACCAGATCAGGAAGCTTCTGAGAAACCAGCTCCGAAACCTGCTGAAATCCCACTCTTCTTTTAATATTATATACAAATCTATTATGAATAAATTATTTTTTGTCTCCATATTTTAGTTTTTTATTGCAAACGTACATAACATATTGTAAGGTACGAGTATCTATAAATGTGTACAGTCATGTAAACTTATTGAAATTTCCATAAATATAGAATGAAAAATAACACCATCCGGGCAAGGATTCAAACCCGCGAACACCGCGACCCGACGGTGTACCAGTTTATTTTTCATTCTATATATATTTTTTTTAAACTAATCATTGTACAGAGTTAAGATCTTAGATAAGTGATTCTCAACATCTGAACTAACGTCATGTTGGATTATGGATGTCTATTTAGATTTCTAGATTCAAACTAGTTATCTAGAATAATAAAGGCTGAAACACATTCTGGTGTAATAGCGCTTAAGGAACCCATGTTTTTGTTGTTACATATCTGAGGTTTACTTACAGTGCCATGTTGGCCCTCGCCTAGGAAAGTAACTGGTCGCATGCGCCCCCGCGGGAAGTCCAGCAGGGGCGCCACGCCGTTTGGGGGCTCGGCTTCTGGTAATTTGATGGACGTGAAGAGCCCTGGGGCAGGGCGCTCGCGTCGCAAAGATCGTTCATCAGGATATGTCTGTGGACAAAAACAATACTCTGGGTAATGTAATATTTAAAAAATATTTTTAGGACAAAATTTCATAGTCTTTCTTTTTGAACACAAAAAAGAACACAAGAAACTTCATTGTGTTCCAATGTCTTTTATAGTATTTAATAAAATTGCTGAACTTCGACGGGCTTTTCAACTCTTTAAAAGATTTCTCTTTTTATGCAATTCGTTTTCAATGAAAGTGCAATTGAGTCTAAAATGGGTTCCTATTTATAGTCTTCAAATATCTTAATGCCTGATTTAAATTAGCATCAACATATATTTTACTACATGTAAAATATAAGCTACATGTATGTATTTTACTACATGCTTTACAAACTTGTTAAACTATTGGACCTAATAATTTAGCTCTTCTAATTGGAGTTGTTTTCTTCCAAGGTCATATTTTAGGGCGACGTGACTGACTGTCTGCAGCCCCCATCCCTTTATGAAGAATAAAAAAACAAACCCTACAGGTTTGATATAAAGAGGTAAAGAGGTCATATACGCGTGATGCAATTACATTTACGTGTGTCAGTATAATAAGTAAAAGGAGAAACAATTAATGGCACTAAAAGGTTCTTTATTTACATATTTTCATCATTAACATCACAAATAATACTTATTACTGCGAACATATTACTCCTATTAGCTAATTGGCTGGCTGGTTGTGGATATAATACAAAATAATAAATTAAGATGGCCGTCGCGGGAAAGAAAATCACCTAATTGAGTTTCACTAACACATTGATAGCGTGTAGCTAGTATATTATGTCTGGCGGCTAGATTTCAGTCAAGCGTGTTTAGTTCAATAAGTAGGGGGGCAGAACTATCGTAGACACGGCAAATATCAACAATTGCCTGGAGTGTGCAGTGGCCCGTGAATCAGCAACTTGACTTAACATGGCTAATTCTAAACAATGCATCAAACATTAATCAGAAACATTCAGCGTCTGATTGAATCTGTTACTTGTACTTGTTGTTGTCCATAATTGAGTTAAACTTACATATTAGTTTGTACTGTTTGACTGAACTTTAAAAATACTAAAGTTATTTTATCCTAAAATATTTATTGATAGAAAATCGAGCGCAACCTTTATTTTTGATATAAAAAAATGCAAAAACGTTATCCGATTTTATGAACCAATCTATTCTAAAATAGAAGCTATCAATCTATAAAACAAATATCTAAACTCTTGTTTGTGTACAGCAAATACACAATTAAAAAAAAAATTGAAACGCTTTACGTGCGACATGGCTCCGGGAATAAAATTTATGGCTAAAAAAAATCATAACGTGGCAGGAAGAACAGAAACGACACGCGCAACATTTTTCAATTCAAACGAAGTCAAACGGATATCGAAAAATAATCTAAATAATATTTTAGATAGCAACGTATTCATAAAAACACCATATCCACATTGGGATGATGAAAGAGGCTGAGAGAAGATGTAATGTATGCTTTTGTAACAATATAGCTCGGGCACGGAAAGCGCCAACCGGCTATAAAATAAATAATTAATTAAAGTTTCCAAACTCGTTATGAAATTTCTAAGTTTCTCTGCTAACATAAACATTCGTTCAACAATGGAACGGTACTTGTATTCTTACGAAGGTTGCATTCGAAGCGTGCTCGTACGTCGACCTCGACAAAAATATATATTTTTCAAGAAGTTTTTGTTTACTTATTCGATAGAAATTTTTGTTTATTTATTACAATATATTAGAACAAAATACTGAACAACTGTAAATATTGAACTTATTTAAATCGATTCTTTTTGCTTCATATAAAAATCACAATACCTTATAATCAGTTATATTAGTGTAGTTTTGACATATGAAATTGTTAATAATCTTATACATATAGAAACTGGCATATATTAATCAAAACCTCTTAATTATTATTATAATTAATACACGGCAAACATGTTTTTGTAATGTTGCAAATTCAATTACTGTTTCTACAACGGCTGAGCCGTGTAAAGGCCTTTGAAAATTAATTGTGAAATGGTGAATTTTATTATAAACTGCTTCATGATTTACGGTGCACTAGTTAAACACAAATTTGAGTATAAATTAATTTCGTAGGCTATTTCTAAGCCACGTGTATTAACGTGATAATAGGATGATTAAAGGGGAACGTGGAAGGTTTGCTTCGACCTTGCTCAAAGAAGATTACTGTGACTATAAAAATTATAAAACGCGCCTTTTGTTGATCGTAAAACTATACACAATATGGCTCTCAGATAGTAATCTAGTT
>JAPOND010000006.1:6063012-6073324 GCA_028829205.1 Ithomia salapia aquinia | reverse complement strand
TTTTAGTATGAAGTTTAGCTGCCAGTTGATCAAAATTTCTCAACACTTCTTAACGTACTCTACTAATACCAAGTTTTGCATATTTTCATTATCTCCTATACAAAAGATAAGGTAATAATAAAAAATATCTTTTATACATAACAACTAGCTGTACCCGCCACTTCGGCCGTGTAGAATTTAAAGAAAAGTTAAACAGTTTATTTTGGTTTTTGCTCTTTTTAAATAAAGTATTTTTTCTAAAATAAAAGTAGCCTGAGTTACACTTTATGACATCAGCTACCTGCCAATATAGGTAACGTTAAAATCGGTCTAATCATTTCAGAGATATGTATAAATATGAGAACGTTGTCTTACCAAATAGTTACTACCATTAGATTGTCAGCAATAATTCGATAGAAAAAAAAAATATTATGAGTGAATGTTTCTCTGATGAGTTAATACGATTTTTTTAATATAACAAAGTACATTTAAAATATAAATTTTATATTTTTTTTTCAAAGCAGTAGACTAAAAACTTTTGTTAAAATTCTCAGAAGATATACTAACCTATGTCGGTAAGATCGGACTACTAGTGCAAATATTGTATTAAACAAACAAATTGCTTTCTAAGCATGTAACATATATATGATTATAATAAATGACTATCATATGAATTTAAATGCAATGAATTACGTTTACAGTTATATTATTAATTAATTTTATATTCCTTATTAAGACAATATAAAATTACTATTATATTAATAAAAGTATAATAAGCACTAGTACAAAATCATTTTAATAACATCTTAATAAAATTTGCACAGGACCGTTATTAAAGTATCGAGATAAGTTATTCTTGTCAAATAATAATGTACTGTTAAAATTCTGAAACCCTTAATAGGCTTGCGAAGAGTAAGGTGATCGAACTATCGTCATGTTCGCACTTGAACTTCATTAACGTTTGTCTACCTTTTAATATCCATCAAAAAAGTTCATAGCCCTCTTAAATTGTTTACTTATAATGATCTTGTCACGGACTCTAGAATAATAATTATGATTTTCTTAATCATACATGTATTTGAGCGTACAAAATATTTAAGATATGAATTTGGTTAACGAAATTTTACAAATCTCATGTAGGTACTCACCTACCTACATATTTGAAGATTTGTTCTTTCATCACATAACAACATAATATTCTAATAGCATATAGAGTGTTGAAATATGTCGTTTTCCTCATCGAAAACTTCGCAAGGGAATGCTTTCCAAGTGTTCATATCGATATTGAAGTATGTATTTGTTTATGGAAACATTTAGATAATTTGTCTTATTTGTCTCATTTTGACTTATATTGTAATGTTCACATGCTTTCATTGCTTTTATATGTAACTGGAAAGTGAACATGTATTACAAGATAATAAGTGAAGCAAGGGTGATTGTAAATGGTTTACGGGAGCCTTCGAAAGCGTCCACAGTTGTCCAACGGCTTTTCGCTTTGTGGCAAGGCACGGTCAACGCTCGGCAAACTGCCGGACTTACAGGTTGTACAATGTACATGGGGCAATGGAATCCGCGGGAGACAAAAAAGAAACGCCCGCCTCGCCCGCGTCCTCCACCAAAGCAACGGAACTGGACACATGGCGTATTGTCCGCGTCGGCCTCTGGTATACGTGTGTTTGATCTTAATATTTGTTTATCAACGATTTTAAAACTAGTAGAATGGATATGTACTGTTCAAATAGATTAGTTTCTAAGTTCTTTACTTCATTATAACTAGCTTTTATGACTCTATACTTTTACAATATTAACGTCATAAAACCTGGGTTTATGGTTTACTTAAATTTTAACTTCTTTGGATGACAAAATAATTGATTACTTTTCAGTTTGTATAATTTAGTCATTTTTATGTAACTAGTTATACTTTTGCAATCGGCTTTGCCCGCGTTGTACTAACAATATATATTTGTGGAAAATGACAAAGCGAAAAAGCAATTTTCTTACTTCTCGGAGTTTTTTTGTTTGTCAAACCTGTGCTAAATTCCGTGATAATAGCTGAGAGCAAGCAAAATCCCATACTTTTATTTTTAAATATTACACTTATTAAATAGGACTTAACATTTCTTAAGCATTCCTCTTAGCTTATACTGCGAATAATCATATCACAAAAAAAGTCTTAAAAACTGAAAAAATACTCTGTATTTTAATAACTTAAAATACTTTTTAGTTACGTAAAAAAATGTAACAAAGTGAGGTATGTATATGTGAAAAATGTAACTCGAGTTCAAATCTAAACGATATATATTTACTAAAAATGTACTTAAAAAGTGCTCAACGATTGGTTTGTAAGACTATACCAAGATAACACACTTCAATAAACCAATATAACATTAATTGTAAGCTCTAACGTACGCGTAATGTAGGTATGTCCGTCCCTCGCCCCTTCTCAAAAGCTCTTTCTTGCGCATCGTATTCTTGGAAGTCAACTTTTTAAGCGCTAAATTCTTATTACAAAGAGGTGCGGAAGTTTCCGCGCATTCCAGGGCCAAATCTTGCGGCGCCTTTTGCAATTTGGGATGCTTACACCACATCTCGCTTAGTGCCATTGAACCCAGATTGCAAAAACATCAATTCACCAATTTTGTTTTATCATATTTTCAAATAAAATTTCAACATTATTTTGTATGTTGTACCATAACTTCAAGTATTCCTTTCGTACTCCTAAAATACCACCTCTTATAAATTTTTATAATTATATGATACTTGCTGGTTTATGTAGCTTGTACCGTTTAACTATACTATTTGGATATGGTTCATTAAAAAAACATTTCATTCAGTTTAGAGTTAAATAAGAAGTAAGTATAAAAGCAGTGCTGTGGGCTCTACGGTTGTTATTCTTATTTAGATTCATTTATACAAGCACTCTACAATACAAACACTGTATTATATAAACTAGACAATAAAAGCTTTCCTTAAAATATGACTATTGTTCAACACCTGTAATGCTTATATTAAAGCAAAGTAGTAGACTTTAATAAGTAGATATTAAGTTTCGACAAAAACGGCGCTTCGTAAAAGAGTGTTATTTCCTTGTACAACTTTTGCCCTTTATAGAAAAGTAACTACCTAAATGCCTTTAAAATACTGAGAATGCTAATTTCTTTATTTGTCTTAAGTTTGAAAACGTGTAAAAGGTGTACATACTAACGCCATCTAGTAACTGCAATACATATACATTGTGTTTTCGTTGCACTTTAACTGAACACATGTGTCGCTTTGAAGTATCCGTCGTATTTACAGTTACACTAATGGTCCTCAATGAAAATGTTAGTTAATTAAACACTATTTCATTGAATGTTTGACTCCTTTGATTGACTTGTAGCTTATACCACAATCTGCGTGCCTTCCAAAAGTGAAAACTAACAGATAAACTAACCGCAGAGATATTTAAAAAAAATATTTTATTCTGTTTAATAGGTACAACGTACTGAGTAATGAGTACATCAAAACGTTGTATGAAAAAGAAGTAAGGATAGGCTACTGGTATTACTTTCAACCTCTTGAACGTCCAGCTGTCAAACAACTGTCAAAACATCCCACCGTTTAAAATATATATCTACTTGTCAGAATATCATTTACTTAAACATACCTAAGTAATATAACACCATATTTGTAATACAAACTTACAAACACATATTTTGCTTTAGCTTTATATTAACAAAGAAAAATCGATTAGAAATATGTAGCTCACCAGTGCCATCTAACTCGGAATCAAAGATAAAAATTATTACATATTTCATCTAGACGGGCGATGGACAAATCTACGCCATGATTTTTTCAGACTATATTACATAGATCCCCACTAAAATTTAACCTTATAGCACCAGTAGCCGTAGTAGTACAAGATGTAGTCTACTTCTTAAAACTCCTATTTCCTTAAAACCCAAAGTCTGTATTTTTACGCCAGTGCCAGTATATATTTTTTGATACTCCCACATTGGAATTTGAAACTGAAACTGTTGTAGTCAAGTATGTAATTTTTCTTCGACCTTGTTAAGGAAGAAAACGAAGCTAACAATACCGTGAATGACGTACTTTATAGCACTATTATTTAAAGTAAGATTTTCAGACTTGTCATGTTACAGGTAGGTAATAGTGAATACGAATTGGTACGCACGTACATAGTATCATGTGACGCTCGAAAGATAAGTAATTTAAAATAAGAGTTTCCTTTCTGAATTAATAAGGTCGCCATATCAATGAATGAACAGACATGTTCCGTGTTGTCTGTGGCGTGCTGATCTGCACGTAGCCACTGACGGAAGTTAGAACAATTTAACAAGATTTTACTGCATTTTTGTAGAGCATATTCAAACGATTTAGAACAGACCTCTAATCAATAATTCGATCATTAAATACAAGACATGTACGACATAGAAAACGAAAAAAATAATTAGTTATACATTAAAACCTATTCCATTGTATTTATGTGTATAAATAAATTAGCTAGTTGGTAGGTAGCCACTGCGCGTGTGCCATTTGCTCAAGCCTTCTTCCAAAAAGAAGTCGTTGACCGACCATCGGATATAGTAACTTCCATACTTTTCCGGAAAGACAATACACGTACTGAATTCAAAATGTTGTGACCTTACATATAAAAGTTGCGCAGTTTTTTATGCAATTGGTAATTTAAGAAAGTTGGAAAATTAAAATGCTCTCTAAGAAATTAAAGTTCGCAATCAAAACAGCGATTTAAATAAACCTTTAATTTCCGAACCACGTGGGTTTATTATGAACAACAATACTTATAAAGTTGTATGATTAATGGTAACAGTGCACTCGCACTTGACATACCAGATTGCAAAAAACCCACGTGTAAATATTTAATCAAAATAACAATCGAAAAGGAATCCACTCTATTTTGATCTCATAGAAACAATTTTAATAATCTGAATATTATGTATATAAACGCTTTAAAAATATGTAGATACCTATATTTCATACTCAAAAGAAATACCGAACGGTATACTAATATAGATAACAAGCTTTTCTAAGCTTTTATGAAAACCCTTACGCTCTCCTACATACAACAATGCAACAGGCAATAACTGGCAAAAATAAAAATACAACGAAACTGCTACAAAAACATTAAGCTTCAGCGTAAATGAATACAGCGTAATAAGAAAATGGACGACCTACTTCAAGTTGAACTTCGGCCGGCTCGCTCATCCGGGAAACCAGCAAGGCGGATCGCGAAAATAGGGAGGACAGACATAAACGAGACCGCGAAGACGCGCTACAGATATGAGTCGCGACAAATTGAAGACGGCCATTTGAAGAAGTGTCCGCGGAACGCGATCTTAGAATTCGCGTGTAGGTGGGTCGCCAGATCTCTCCGACGGCATTGCAATGCACATCCGGGCCGGTCGATACGAACGGCGACATGCGCGCTGCCGCGGCGTCCCTCGATGCCCCCACTGCCCCTGCCCTCACTTGTGAGCTCCCCCCCTCGACTCGCATCGATTCATGCGCTTGATAATTATTAACATTGCGAATATGTATCCTCCCACGAAAATGGTTCCGGTATCCTTTCTGGGCAATGATTATGATTCATTTTGCTAGATAAGTTTGAAGCACTCTGCCAGGTTACTATAGAGGTCTTTTTAATTTCTTCTAATGAAGGTGTAGCGCACAACTGTAATGTGCTTTTTTTGATAACCATACACTGAACAACAACTAGTTGCTGGCCGCCGCCCATATTTTACACATGGTTTATTCATAGTACATATATGCACCATACTGTGTAATATGCACAAGCCTTTCACTACAGGCTGTCAAACATATTATATTAAGTGTAAAACACAATAAATAATTGAATAAATTTTGTCTAAAATAACAATAAAATGATATTAACTTTCATTAGATGATAAATATTTACCTATAATGTGGCTGTCCTCTAACTTATCAATGTTACATACCTACATAATTATAGTTAATTCATAGGCGTGGCCAGCAAATTTTACATTACCAAGATATTACCTATTATATCATGAAGATACTTGTAATATGCATATATTAAATATAATAAATAATATTTTATTAAACTTAAAAATATTAAGGGCCATGTAAGAGCAAAACAAGGTAGTTTATTAATATTTATTCGAGTGTAAAAAATATACCTACTTTATTTATATTTATTCGAGCGTGAAGTCAAGATTTATATCTAATGATATCATCCTGGCGCTAATAAAGCTTTACTATTGAAGTATGAAAGCAGGATGTTATTGACTAATTAATAAAAATAACAATCAAAGTATTATTGTTACTTATGATTTTTCCAGAACTACAAAAAAAAAACAACGAAGCTCGTTAGCCATCAGGATTTTTGCTTCGATACCGTAATATGATAGTTCTTGCGGATGTTTATTAAATATTTTAAGGGTAAGTAACCTTAGAAATGAATGTATATCATACGAAAATTTCTGCTATTGTTAAATTCAAAATGTGAACAATAGGTTTTAATCATTACCTAGTAATAGATAACGGTTCGTAATAAGAAATGCAAATATTTTAGAATCGATATTTTTTTAGCTGCTTTAAAAGTAAAATTTTATTTGCAGAACTTCGAAATAATTTAAACAAACTAAATAAAATTTAAGAACAAAAGAACAAATTTTTCACGATCCAAATATTTTATTAACCCTACATAGCTAACGTTCCTAAACTTCTATGAAAAGCTAACCATTCGACTTTTTGACGATAATTTTGAAATGTATTTTTTTTAAGATTTATTAAATTTTTATCAGGGTTACTTTATTTAAAGGAATAATGGTATATACATTAAAGATAAGTATTAAAAAAAAAATTATTTATTTAACTTTAGACTTCTAAATCACAGGTGACAGTGACTCATGTTTTTTTGAGATCAGTATGGCATTAAAGATTACACCACTAAATTAGAAATTGTTTTCTACATCTTTGTTTATTTTTATTTTGGAAATATAAAGAAAAAACCTTAAATTCAAGCATAGGTATCAAATAGATACTAATTTTTGACACAAATTGGGCAAAAATCAATAGTATGTTCGCAATAGTTCGCATTGAATTTTGAAACTATTGCAGTTGTTTTTTGTCATGCGTCTTTTTTTTATAAGAACACAAACTACAACTTTTCCTATTCTTTATTGGAACATTATCAGATGTCGTAGAACTGCCTGAACCAGATGGTGGTGGTGATGAAACTAGCCCCTGACCTTCAACGAGTTATTCGCAGTTCAAACGCACTACTTCTCTAATTTTATCTTTTGTTATTCTTAATTTTTTCCAGCAATGTTCCGACTACGGTCAAGTTGTAAGGTTTTTGTAGCAGTTTTTTTGCTATTAGGACGGATGTAAGTCCGTGGTTACATTATGGTTTGAGCCAGTAATAAGGGACACTCCACCTGTATTTGTCCCTTTTCCAAAATAAGGTATGGCGTCAACCATGTACCTAATCCCACTATCACGCATCATTTAAAAATCAGCTTGTCTTTCAATCTGTGCAAAATTCACAAAGTTATCTTTTCAGGCACCCGGGAAATTAGATGAGAAAAATACAACATGCTGCTTCTGTCAGGAAAAGTACATGCGTGCGCTTTTCAAAACGTTCCATATTATATGTTATCTCTATGGGACACATTTTTTTGAATATCTTAAAATTATGATTTCTTCCGAAAAACATTCGGTGCTTTTGTCTCTTTGCGAGCCACCTATGTGCAGAATTTCAAAATATGTTATTTTTCTTTCTTTATGTTTTTCTTATTAAAAAATTTGCAATCAATTTTTAAGTACGAAAAATAAGATAACATCGAAACACATTTTTCACCGGTAAGAGCTTCGCTTCACTCAGCTCAGTTATGGCATTCTTCAAAGTAATAGTGCTGGAAATGCATTTTAAAACAGGATTGCTAGCTCTAGCGCTTGTCTCCAAACCTACAGTATTCATTATTTTGTTAGTCTTAATTTTTTGGAATTCATTACTGATGAGTTTGATTTATACCTTAATTATTTACTATCTAAATATTTATTTCATCATTGCTTTTTAACTAGTTTTCATATTTTGGCGAGTAATGTGGCATTTTTAGGATTCTAGGAGTTTCTTCGAATAAAAGCAACCTTAGCCACTAGAAATAATTAGAGTGACAAGAAAGAAGAAACGCCTGTTCGCTACCGCAGCCTACTCTTTCCCAGATACCTTATACCTTATTTGAATCATGTTAAATTTAAGTACAGAATATAGACTTAAATGGTACACCACGTATACTTATTGTACGATATTACACTAGTTTACAACACTAAATGAAATTTTTAAACATGGTACAAAACTCAAACTGCTATATCCATTACCTTAAACTGTAATTTAAACTATATTTAGTTAATAAAAACACCAAGAAGTTGTCCAGCCGGCGCGACGCCATGACAGCTCAGTGAAACAATTAATGTTACTTGGAGCTTATTTTATTTTATTAATTTAGTTATAATTGTTTCGTATTTTTGTATTAGAATTTAATAAATATAATATAAAGTTTCTGTTTTATCATAACATAATATTATTACTGTCGCCATCAAGTTTAATATTTTAAATGGAAACCATGTCACTATTCGGTAGGTAGGTACTTTTGGGTAGGTAACCTAAACAACACATAGGAATGGCTGAGGACACCATTCCTAAGTTTAAGGCAACGAGAGACTAAATTCTTTCCTAACCTTTAACTTCCAAACAAGCTATTAAGTATTTATTGTTAAGAATTAACACAATTAAAAATAAACAGTCATTAAAGCCAAAAACACGCATAAATGTTTATTTACTCCGTAACTTTTGCGGGAAAAAGATTGTAGGTACCTATGTGTGGAACGTTGTAGAATGATAATTTAATAACCACAACTACGTGGCAACACACTCCACGGTCAACGAGAGAGATTTCCTACTGTGTTCGAGAGAAATATTGAGAGATGATTTTATTTCTTAAAACTACCTGTATGTTTTAGTATGATAGGTGTTCTTGAATTCACATCCAAAAAGCTTTTCTATTATTCTAATCTTATCATTTGCTTTGTGATGTATTGCTGCTCTTGAACAAATTCTATAAAATCGGAATGACCACTCGGTCATTTGAACTTTATTTTCTATTGCGTAAATGGTGTATTTTGCAAATTATATTAAAAAGAAATTTGTAAAAAAGAGGGGAAAGAGATATCGGACTGACATCACCCATACTCAGACCGGTGTCCTCTGGTTTCGGAACCATCCGATTTCCCATCTGAGCTACTATAACCTTGTAAGGAGATGGTGGCGAAATTGACCTTCTAATTCTAATAATATTGTAGCAGATTTATGACCCCTAGCTTTATGGTTACAGCCCCTGAAACCTCGTTCATGTTAAATTTCATGAAAGCGAATTAGAAACGCGAGAAACTAATTTCATATTCCTGTATACCATCATTGCAGACCGAGAAGACATAAAAGAGCTTGTAGCGACCCCTGTGGGCGATTCCCGATATGGACGACCATCGCAGTCATCTTTATAACTATCAAAGTCAAAAACTCTAAAAAGACCCTTAACCTGCAGGCACACACATTCTCCCCTAAAAGGATATTGGCATTATAAACCACCTCCGATAGGATTACTCTGGCTTTCGCTTGCATTGACTTTACAACCAGGTACGAACCCTTATGGCTGAACCTTACTCCCTGATGGCAAAACCTTACAGACCCATAATGACCAAAGTATCCCCAATGAATCCCCCAGGTAGAACCTGTTTGTTCGTACGTTCAATAACTAATGTTTCTTAATTAGTGTTTTGTCTTATTTCATTTAATACTTGCAGGTATGTGCGTTTGGTAGATATCAATAATAATTGATGAGTCCTTTCTACAAAGCTTCTCAGACAAACTTACATTCTGAACATTAGACATTAAACAGTAGCTCACGCAGCTATGGAGTCTCATGCTATGGAGTCACGGAAAACTCGTGCAGCTAGACACGAGAAAAAAATGTCTTTCGAAATACACAAACAAGATACTTTCGATGGCTATTAATTTACATAATTTATGCTATTCTTGTAATCCATTTACAAAACCAGCTGGTTTATTTCCAAAAGTGTTAGTTGATATACTAATACCATTTTTGGCTTAAGTGCTATACCTATAATTATTGTTTTTTATATTTTGTAGTAGATGTAATGAAAAGAAAACCATCGCTGTGTGCAAAAAACAAATACAAGAATTGCTTTGCGTAGGATACAGTTAAAGGAAAGGAATCGCATGCATTTTCTTTCAATCCTACTATAATCCTCA
>JAPOND010000006.1:5997189-6008205 GCA_028829205.1 Ithomia salapia aquinia | reverse complement strand
TTAGTAGAACAAACATCTCGTATAACAAACCAACATCAGATTTTAATTAAACGCGAAACTTGATTCATAAATTGTATATCTTTTAAAGTACTTATTTGATTAAAGTAAATTGGCAGTTAAAATATAATTAACTGAATCTCAATTAATCACCAAATTAAAATCATAGTTAACAGTTTACAAACATCTTTTTCATGTAACATATTTTTAAATAAAAATATAAAATTTACAATAACAATATAATTTACTATACTAGTTCATTATATTATGTTAAAATTAATATATATATATTTATATATTTTATAGATGTTATAGATTTATTGATTATACAGATATGTATATTTTTAAGTTGAAGTTGAAGTTCTTTACTACCCAAATCGACAACTCATTGGTTAATCTTATCCTTAAAATTTGGCATATATCATGAGCAAAACGGAAACTTTGCCCGGAAGTAAGTTGGGACCATTCTTGATAGTAGTTTTCAAGATAATCATCAAAATGAACCATAACCATAGAGATAAAATACAAAACGTTTATTTTTCGCGCGCGCTAAACTTGCTATTCTTCGGGCTGTCTTGTATGTCTAACTCTTCCGATACTAGAAAAGTAAGAAAAATAAAAAAAAATATATCGAATTTCCAATCCGTGTGTTCTGTTACGGTTCCATAAACATTGCGGCTCAAAGGTGTATAATGGTTCAGTTCCTAATTGCCCTATCTTAATTGGTTCAAGAGAGAAACCGCAAACTCCACTAGGAAACAGCTTCCTTTGATTTGAGCCTGTGCAATAAGCATTCCTAGGTCTCAAGGCGTTACTGTTGAGAAAGTAGGGGTTAATTTGAGCTTAAAATTCAGTATAGACTTGTCGTATGTTGCACTTTCAAGAGTCAAAATTATTGCTTGCTGAGACATTCCCTATTCCGATTGATGCGCATCGATGAGCAGTTTAATTAGCCTACAAGCTTGCAGAAATATAACGACAAGAACTGAAACTATAACATAATGGAATAGTCACGTTTGATGTTACATCTCAGTATAAAAAAATATATTGGATTTTTGGCAAATACTATCAAATGTTTAATAAAACAGTTTTATCCACTGTCTGATTCATAAACAAAATTATTTGTATTTTATTTCAGTTTAGTTGTAAGAAGTAATTGGTACATCCAGGATTTAATTTAAGTTTATATTTCGTTTCTATGTTTTCACACATAATATGGTGGCTCAGCCCGCTTGCGTGGACCAAGTTATAGTTAAACTTACTTTTTTATGATCGTGTGGTTCTTATATATTTTAATGAGACAAAGTAAGTGTCCTAAATACGTAATATATACTTTTGTATATTATTAATAGAACAGTTATTTTGATTATATTCTTAATTTCGTACATAACTTCTAAGGGCACAAAACAGGTGATGAATAGATAATAAGTTTTCTATCTTCTTCATCATTTTACGATAAATATCATTGAATTGTGAATTGCAATCATATAAAACACAATTGATGAAAAAAATGACAAGTTACTTTCAATTTACAAAACTGCTTTACAATAAATAATGAACACAAAAAGAAAATATATTTTTGAAAGTGATACCTATTTTACTGAACAATTGGATAATTTTGTTACATTTTTATCATTAATGAAACAATTAGCATTTTAATGTTTTTTTTTGTTATCTTAGAAGCTTTAGCCAGTTTACTCATTAATGTTTGGAAATAAGTTTTAATTAAAAATGTAGATTCGAGAGAGTTTTGGGAAATAGTCGAAAAAATTTAACAAAAGAATTATAAAAAATAAACTAAACATTTTAATTAAATTGATGTCAAAATATCGAGAGGCTTTAATTTACCTTAGCTTTTCAAAAGGTACAATATAATACTTATCATTAAAATAGGTTTAATTTATTTTAACGGCTCCAAAAAGAATGAAGATTATCACACAATACTACATTGTCATATATTGTTCTTTCAAGTTAGATAAATGTAGGTAAAGCTAACAATCTTCAATCAATTAGTATATTATTACTCATTCAAACAAACATATAAAACTTTTAAACTATTTTTTAAAATTTTAAACTATTTCTTCTTAAATCTCATAATAAATTAGGGGGAAGTGTAACAAAATCCATAGCTTGATATATTACCGTTTAGTTGTCATTGTATTTTTGAACTAGCCGTTTTGCTAAATCTAAGTACAGGTTGATATTAAGGGTAAAGTTGTTTATTATTTACTAATATACTAAGTGACCTAACGTTGACATGGTAACTGTTTTTTATTATTATAGAACATCTCCATTTTTTTATATTACTTAGCTCTTTAGGCATGCTCATTTGGAATTTCCAAATTTTTTTTTAAATTGTAATAAAGAAAGTTTTATTACTTTTTTATGAATTGTATTTTATAATAACAAAGCAGCAGGTTTGTCACCAATGTCAAGTATGAATAAATTTAAAATTAAAGTGAAAAACTGATACAGGAATGCGAATCGCTTTATAGATGAAAAAGTACTAAATAATCCAAATTGACCTCCTGATTCTAAATTGATACCCGTTTAATAATATTTATAATCAATTAGTGCAAAACAGTAATACATAAACGAAAAAGCCTATCAAACACTGTAATGCAGAAAACGAATCATTTGGAGAGAATTAAGAAATCGAAATATGATTCAGTATGGCCAAATTTGTTTTAGTATTCGCGATTTTATATAAATAATTTTTGAGGTTGTTAAAATGATACCAATAAATAAAAACAAAAGTTCTTAAAACCGAGATATAGAACATTATTCTCTAAAGAAAATAGGCCAAAAATAAGTTTATATTATTTTAAAATATATAGTTATACGACATAAAATACTTTACGATTAAATATATCACAAAATCAGACACAATAATGCAACAATACTATAATATTGGATCCAATTGTATACGAGACCATCTATTCACGAAGGCGTATTGAATTGAAGCTAGGAAGGGAATTGTTCGTATAAATTTTTGCTTTCTAAGAAGATTCACATTTATTTATAGGTTTTGTTTGCAATATGAAAAATTTTCATTTTAGATAAAAATTAACCGTACAGTAAAGTCAGTGAAGTCAAAAAAATGTTTTTATAATATATTAGAAACGCTACGGCTTAAAAATATCTATAAACATATATAGCTCTGTTAAACTTATTTGAGACGAACCTTCACAGCATTCCATGGATTCACTGTATGGGTGCCGGCCGGACCCATCGCGTTGCATAGAGAGGTGTGCAAACAAGGCATTGGACTTGTATGCCTTGCGACCCCGATGTAGGTTTAAGGGACGCCTTATGAAAGCGCATACACGCTCACCTCCACTGTCCACACTCTTGTCCCTACCTAACTAAATTCCTATAATGCCGCCTTCGATATGCTTTCTAGAAATTAACTGTTGCTAGTTCTAGAAAGGCTGAGATCTTTAAGTTAGTTTTAAAAAGATTTTGCTGTTATACCTAATACTTACACTTCTACGGCGTACAAATTAATTATAAATTTAGCTCTAGACAGTTTGTTCATCAGTTCGTAATAATTGGTAAGCTAAAATGTTGGGATAAAAGTAAGCTTAAATTTTAAAACCCTGGGGATGTTTGTTATCCAGGGAACAGTAAGCTTCACAATTATAACGCGCCGTATATTATAAGTACATTACAGGAAGTAAGTGCAGTTTGGAAGAAGAAACACCAATATCCTCAGAGATTTTATATTGCTTCTCATACGTGTGAATTTTGAGAGTCTAATCAGGAGTCTAGCCTAAAATTGAATAAGGCTTTGGTTCGATTTTAGAACCTTCTTTTACAAATTCCACAGATTTGGTGGTCGTTTTAAAATGAGGTTGAAGTCGCGCGTAAGGGCAGTAAACTTATAAAACTATACGACTGTCATGTCATGCTATGCCATGTAGATTTAATACAACCAATATAAAAATTAGTAGCTCAGCTATGAACACGATTATAATAATCTTACGTATGTAAATATATTACTTGTATGACATTATTCCCTTTTGCATACTTTGACTTCATTAGTATACATTTTGATAATATTCACTTCTAATATTATGCAGTTTATTTGACGTCAATGTATGGAAGCCAGGATATTGATGAAATTGAAAAAGCTGATTGGAATCCGCTGGATTATCAGAAATCGTTGTTTGAAGTTACAGGTTACCCACTGAGTGGAGATATCCCGTTACTTAATCGAAAGGTATATAGATGTATTTTGACAGTATAAGCATATACATATATCATCAATCAGCAAAGGACTCTTACGTTCGTTTGCATCAAGCATAGATAGCTTTGAACAAAAAAAGCACCGATTGCAGTATAGTCGTTTACAAACATTAAAAAAAAATTATTAGTAGTAGTGGCACGTATTAGTATTAAAAATAATTTTGTTCACAATGTTGATAGCTACAATATATTTTTTTACATTTTTATGTTCGGTTTGTACCTTGTAGGTATATACCATTATGTATTTAGAAACACATAATCCGTTTCAATAACAAAAGAAATCCTGTGTTGTTTATATAATATGCATTAAGAAAATGTTTTATAGAAGATTTTTGTTGCAGATTTTTAGAGGGACTCGTGTCAATATAAGGGAACATCCATATATAGTAAGCATACGCAGGCTTTACTCCCATTTTTTAACTGGAACATTAATTACTAAGAATTTAATACTAACTGTCGCTCACCCTATATATGAGTAAGAAATATTAAATACCTCAAAAATATTTTTAATGTATTAAACCAATTTTGATGTTTTCATAACAAATCGAGAGATCTATCAATTTTACAAAAATAAAAAAGTAAAGTTTTTTTATTATGATATATACATATTTTTTTTAGTTTCAATAAACGAGTTTTATAAATAATTAATAATTTCATATTAATCCGACATATTGTTGATTAAATAAGAAATACAAATTAATAGTGATTTTTTTTTTGCTTGTGTAATGCTGTTAACCCTATTGGCTATTACAGCGTCACCGGGGGGTATATAAATTAATTACATTCAACAAGAATATATAGAAAAAAAATAATTTTACAAATATACTGTATTCTTACAGACAAAGGTGCGCTCAAATTTTCGGTAAACAATATTTCGGCAGCTCCTATTATCAGAAATAATTTATTCGTGAATTTACTTTTTATCATTTGATAAAATGATACTTTTTGACTTGCATAACATTTGTTAAGCAAGTAAAAAATATGAAAATTTTAAAAGTTCCATTGATATATTCTATATAATATAAGTTTAAGAAGAAATTTTAAAATATATTCTTACTTATCTATACCATGTATATAATTTGATAGCTATTGTTGAAGTCAGTCAACCGAAAGTTATTGAATTAGACGTCTATCCGACTGGGTTGATTTGTAGAATACCCATTCACGAGCTCAGAGTTGTTGTTGGCGAAAATTATTCAGATAGAGGAAGTTCAATGTTGACCATCATATTAGTATTGATACATCAGGACTTTAACCCGTACACGCTCGTCGGAGATCTAGCTATGATTAGATTCTATGAAGATGTTTTTTTCAAGTAAGTATCAAATTAATTATAGGATATTCACGAATCAACTTTCAATGTACAATATAGTAAAAAGTACTTGAAATGTCGGGTTGAATGTAAAGTTCTAAATGTAATTTTAATTAAACGCGAGCTTAATTCGTAAAAAAATGATATATTTTAATTAAGTAATTAATCGTTAGTCCCAATGTATTATGAAGTTTTGTTTTCGAACAATTCGAATAAACCTTCCTAGTGAACTTTTAGTGATTGTTTAATTTATTTAATATTTAAAAAAATAAAATACCATTAAGCCTTAAAATTATATTGACTCCACAAACTCTGCTTCGAAACAATTAAATAAAAGAATACATAATGGAAATCATCCCATTAGGTCGACCGAGAAAAATACTTTATACACAAATCTATTAAGCTTAATAATATTGTAAGCTCATTAAAGGGATGGGAACAATGCAAAACGCTTGTATTTACAAATTAAAATTATATTTTTTATTGATCACTTTAATAATTTGCTGATATAAAATTTTTTCAACAATAATAATTCCTAACTCTTTTCACACATATTTCCAGTTAAGTTAAGTTTCTGTGTGTTGCTTGTCACACACATATACGTTCTATATTGTGTTAATAACGTAACTTAAATATTAAACATTACTTACGCATAACTATCGTTATTACTTGTCTTGTTAATTTACTCAGAGTTCAGAGAGCGTCAGAAGAGCTTCTTTGAGCTAATTATATCGGACATTACCGGCAACGGAGGCTGGGTTCTCCTATCTACATATCTATCTGTAACACAGTAATGTCCCGGTACCAAGCTATCAGTATTGCAAACTTGACCTATTTTAAATATGACGGTGTTATAAAATTTTGCAAATGGTGTTTTTCTCACGGTCTCTACTGCGACTTCAATTTTAATGGAATGGAACCTTAAAATGCTCTTCATTAGATTATGCTTTTGATTTTTCATTTCAATATTAAAAATATATATGGAGCCCTCCATAACAATTTAATAAATTATAGTCTTAACTTGATAAATATTTAAAACTACAAGTAATTAAAATAGTAATTAAATCAAACGCGATCCATTTATGTTATGCAATGCATATTATAACGGATATTCCATCGTCAGTATTTGGCATATTTGAGATAGTTAGACTGTTGGTCCATATACATAGTTGGACTGTTGGTGTTACATATTATACGTACAATAAGTAAAAAAAGAGAAAGAAAGGAGAAAAAAACGAGCAGAAATTAATTTTGTTAAAAAAGTTTTAATCATTATGTTAACAACAAGCAACAAAGCTTTGTCGCCACGTTGGACACGTGTCACTTTTGTTTTTAATTTTTTATAGTGTTTTAAAAATATTTATCCTGGAAGTTATTCGATCACAAATATTTAGCGATGTTATTAATCTCGTTTATTTATTATGAAGCAAAGTTTCCAGCTATAATTATGTTAGGAAGAGAGTTCACTAGAAATTCATTATAATTGTGTTACCTCTTCCAATATTGCAACGTTAGAATACCAAGATCAACGTTGCTAGGCTAAAAGATACTAGTAACCGGAAATTCAATATTGCAAATGCAAACCATGCAAACAGAAATTTTCCGAAAAAATCAACATTTTTTTCTATAATTTGTTTAGACTCTACAAAACTAATAATGTTTTAATATTTAAATTTAGCAGCTTAATTGTGTAAAGTCGAAAGAAAGTTTAGATTGCTGACTTTGCCGCAAGGAACTATTGAATATTGAACGCTTTGATTTGTTCTTATTGCATTAATAATGCAGTTCGAGCTCAATTTTAAGGCAGTCAATATTATTTAATGAATATACATTATTTTGTGTGTCCACTCCTTCATATATAATTTACCAGTATCCACTTTATAACTCAATAGAAATGCTAATTAAATGTTTACACAATATATTTTTTCAGCTCTAAAGACCAATATTTCAAAAAAAAATATATATCTTTACAAATTAATCTATAACATAAAATTCCTTCGGCTTCACTAGGTCGTAAATTTGCTAACGTCTGCTATGCTTTGCAAATTCCATATTTTGCAAAATTTTCTTGGACATAAAGATAATTTATGTTGTAGTTTCTCAACTCTTACATTCAATAAAACTGATATTTACATGTAATATGTTTATACAGATCCAATATAAAAAGTATTTCATTGATGGCTCCTAGCGTAAATATCTCGAACAGCACTGCTTATGTCACTGGATGGGGTCGATGTGACTTAATGGTAGGCACACGTTATTCTGAAGCTTTATTTCATTATCTCATTTATAGTCATCTCAGGTATTAAACCTATGACCTAAATAAACTTTAAACATAAACATAAAGTTTTTGATCCTAATTGAGTATACCTAAAAATCCTTAAATATAGGGAAAGGAGCTGTGTCTGCCTCGCGGATCGCGTTATTACCCTGACGAAAAGATGGATCCGATGCTGAGAACCGTTTCATTGACCATTACTATGCCTAATTACTACTGCGATGGATACAAACGGGTAACTATAATTTATTCAATGATTAAAATCATACATTTTATACCAGTGTGTTATGTTTCTATATATTTTTTTTAATTTTGTTCAATTGTATAAGTTTTTTTAGTTAGTTTAAGAGTTTGAGGTTTTTAAGGCTTTAAATATTATTAAAACCAGCGTTAATAGTAGTAAAATCAAGCTGTTTATTTTGGATTATATTACTTTTATTGGTCTGGTTACTTACTGATTCATCATCGTCATCATCAAGGTAATACCGAGTTGTTCTCTAATTAGAAGTGGGATAGTGTGGGATTTTTAAGGGGTATTAAGAGTGAAGATATTTTGCAAGGATGCTTTGCCGTGTTTAATTAGGTCAGGAAACACCTCACAAGCAATACAGTAATTAAAAGTGGTCGCTAAGTAAAGAGCAATAAAGTCCAATAATGAGCCAATTAACTTTACAAGCATCGAATGCTTACGATTTTTCTTAATATTCAAGTTTTTAAATATTATTATTGTGTATTTGTATTATAATTAGGTAATAATGCATATAACATTTTCTTAAACTCAGCAAAAACAGTAGATATTAAACATAAAGCTCAAGTTTGAAGTTAAAAATTTCCTAAAAATATTTTTATAATCAAAAGCAGATTCCTCGTATATCGGAAGATTTATTGGAATATCTATGTGAAGAGTAAAATTGGAGTTGGGATCTCTGCTTTAACAAGATTCGCACTTTATGATATTATAGGAAATTTTAAATTTCTTATAATAATTTAAGTTTTAATAGAGCTTTCGTCTTGCCTTGTCCTTGATCTGTAACTTGTAGTTTTCATATTGGTCATAATCTTAATTTCTTTACCCATTTGAATATTTTGATGCAAACATTTATAATAACTAGATACTTAAAGTACCTACAATATTATTTTCATTACTATGGCTAAGTAATTGAAAGTATTTGGTTTAAAGCCACAGAAAATCTTGCTTTTCTTATACTGTGATTACAAAGATTAGTAAAAATTATTCCAAATGTCAAATGTCAATTTATAAGCGTTAATTGACATTTAACGTTGCATAGAATTTTGTGAATATAGATTACAATAAATACTTTCAGAAATCGATTTCAGAATCGAATATAGATTACAATAAATACTTTCCCCAACCAACCAGAACCAAATGGATGGAAGCTTACGATTCCAAAAAAAAAAACAATTAAGTTTTTTTTTCAGTTGTGTAAAAAAATCTATTATAATAAAAACTGTATATTTTATATTTAAGCACGATACTCCAGTCCGTCGAGGAATGCTGTGCACCGGCACTGCCCGGGAAGATCACCACACATTTTCTTGTCTTGCCGTGCCTGGAGCACCTCTTGTTGTTAGGGGCAAATTAGCTGGTATTTTGTCTTGGGGCTTCGGATGCGGATATCAAAACGACTTACCCCTCGTTTACACTGATATTAGATCTTATATCAAGTATGTAAAATAAAGTATACATTTGTAAACTGCTTTGCTTGCTTTGCATTTGGATGGATTCTTTAAGTGTTCTTTTGCGATTTTTGTATACTCTACTTATGAAGAATATTTCTACCAGAGTGCAGATATTATACAGTATTAGTAATTAGATAAATCCATATTTAATATAGGGAAGTTAGTATAAAAATACGAGACATACAAATTTTTTTGTAGATTGTATCATAATGATTTTTAATATAATAAATATTATTGTGCTATCAGTAGCCGGCAATCGACATCAAACTGCACATAACTATCAACTTGAATACAATATTTCTTACAGATGGATATCTCAAAATATTGCAATAATTCGAAAGATATCGAAAAATGATTTTACTCCACTATTTGAAGCAACCAAGTCTTATATCCTCCTGGAATGGCTCCAGAAGTCGAGAGTTAACAAGCCAAAGCACCATGTCCACCGAAATAGGGAAATACAGCTGATAAACTTAGACAACAGTCTTACAAATTTGAAAGGAGAAATCTATGACATAAGAGACTATATGTTTAGTAAAGTATTTCAAGGAAAAAAGAAACTATTGTACAACGATATAAGATACGCAGCAAAACGAAACGATACCGAATCAATGAAACTTTTGTATTACACGATAAAATCAAAACCATTCCTTAGTAATAAATCTTTACTCGAAGTTAATGTAAATGAGGACGAATATAATAGTTCGGATAGTGAGGAGTAATTACTGCACTTCATTTATATTTGTTATTGCACTAAAACTTGAAATATATAATTTATATCCATTTGAAACATGTAATAAAATAGTAAAGAGAGTCCGTATATTTCATTTAAAAAGAGTAAATTTTTTGCGTTAAGTATCTTCTTGATAAAACCTTAAACAATAGTTTTTGATTTGATAGTCTATTTATACCTTGCTCATTTCACAAAAACTACTACATGAATTTTGGCGTGACTACACATAATAAAAATGAAAAGAGGCTGTTTTGTACATTGAAGATGTTTAAAAGACAATTCGACGGGTGCAAAGTAAAAAGAGTTAACTACAATTTTGAGTTTTTTTTTTTATTTCACTAACTAACTTAAAATATCATATTCTACAACATGATAAAAATAAAAAACCAAATATCGCGCAATTTCTAGTACTTTTTTTAGGTAAAAGAAGATATCTACTCCTATTTTGTAAAATTGCACGATGTGAATACGGCTAACTACCGCTAGCCGTTATGACGTGGGACAGGCGGGAGCGCGCGGTTCCTTGTACTGAGCCATCAGTCAGGTGACTTGCTCTACGCCGGCCTTCAAAAATATATGTTTGTTTTATCGTTTTTCTACAAGTTTAAGTTTTGAAAGCGTTATTATAAGAGCAAATAATTTAATAACATCATTATAGACACGGAAAAACGTAAGCGACCATCTGCCATATGTCTTTTTCTACTTTGCGATCATATGTAGATATCTTAATTTACATATGCAAATTAG
>JAPOND010000006.1:5922208-5935176 GCA_028829205.1 Ithomia salapia aquinia | reverse complement strand
AAAATTTTATAAAATGTTATTTTGGTATATGTACCGTATGTATACTCATATGCAATTAGTAAAAAGCGGTTATTTCAATATTACAAACAGACACTCCAATTTTATTTATAAGTATAGATATATATTGTTTTGTATACTGCGAACCAAAATGAAGCCAACATATTTTTTTTTATTTCAAAAATAAATTATTCATCACGGTAACATTTAATATCCATTATTATTATGTCTCCTCAAAAATGTATATGTAAATTGAAATTAGATTTAATATATTTCACAATAAATGCCGCATATTGAAAGTACTTTCAAAGGCTCATTGTAATAAATTCTAATAACGTGGATATGTCGTACAGATATGGAATATTGTAAATCTCAACTTTTGATGGTGACCAGACTGTCTAGGGCATGCAAATTGGTATCACGTATTGCTCTCGCGCGAAACAAGAGTTCAACTCTGGCATACCTGACTCTCGCACTATTGTGTAATGGTATATTAATATGTACCGTATAGAAAGCATTTTAGAACATTATGTTTTACGTTTTATTAAATGATAAGTTTGTCACATTATATTTTAGGTTTTAATTAAAGGTATATGTAAATGTATTTTCTTTGTTACATTGTAATTGACAAAAAATTACAAATATTGCTACACGAAGCTTCTACATAAAAGCTATTGAATTTGGGTTATGGTTACACTCATTATATATTTTAAAAGGTATGAAAGAAGACAGACAGGTGCAGATATTTTTGACACGCTTCAATTTAAATATCCAGTTCCTTTTAATCGCTATAAAGATAAGATAAGATATATATATTACAGGAAATATATTTTATCATATTGTAATATTGAGCTAAATCTATAAGTAAATATATCCAACACAATAATATATAGGTTGATAAAATGATATCCTGGTATAAATAATTGATTAACAAAATAACAAAAAAATATAATTAAGTTAATTGAAATTGATAAAGCCACCGAATACCAAAAGTGTAAAATATCAGCATTTTTCACAACGTAGTTACAAATATTTTTATATTTAAATGGTTTTGTAATTTGGTACATCCTTTTAAAAACAAAACTGAAGTAACACGAGTTGCTAGGTATACATTTTTCTAAATATAAGGTTGTGTTAAATCCGCAATGTTTTATAAAAACATATTTTAAACAAATAAATAAAAATAAGTGTGTCAATATTTTTAGCAGGTATCATCAGGCAGCTGGTTTAAGTAGAATCCATTTGTGAGATTCGGCACTTACGCAAATGACTGAAGGCCGGTGCCAGGCGACCGTGATGACCACGCTCACGAAATTCGAATTGCCCGGTGATGTTTAAAGATACCGAGTAGAAACTACCAAAAACCAAACTTTATAAAGTGTGTAGTGTAGCTTTAAGCGCACTCACACAAATAAGGATGTATGACATAATATTATTATTATATACAGGATGTAAACTTTTTATCAAATAATGTTCAACAATGTGAGTACAAAATATCCCATTCGGTCACATATCCTGTACCGTCAAAACTATTCGTTGGAACTTACACGAACCAGACAGTTTCGAATTTGCTGTGTTTCCGGAACAGTTTATTAGAAATAAGTATTTAAAGTTTTTGTGAATGAAAAGCGTTTATTTCAAAGCACTAGACCACATCAGAGGCATCGTTTCCTCTCAATAATACTATTTAATTTAAATGTTTCTAACACCTCGGCGTCAAATGTAAATACTTTTAAACTTAATATTTATCACATAAAATATTGTATTAAACGATTTTAAAACGTACCTAATCGGACCTTTTAATTATTATATCCGAATAAGCTGCTCTTACTTCTAAAGTAAATTCTAATGTAATAAAACTATTTTAATAACTAGGCAAATATTAATTTCGCGTATTTACACTAATCATACAGCTTTCGAACGTATTCATACTAAGCTTTTAGTTTAGACCGTTAGTGGTTTTGCCGAGCTGCAGGCATTAAAAACTAATATACTTTATAATGTTTTATCATCTAAGGTATATTTATATAGTAGGACAAACTTCAAACCTTCTTAGAATAACATATTATAACTAATTAATACAACTAATTATCAATTAAATAAATAGGTGTTAAATTAAGTTTAAACTGTTGTAATCATTTTGGAATGCTTAATGCCAAGGACATTAAAAATCAGTTTGAAATAAGCAAAGGAAATCCTTTTGAAACTTGAACTTTATCAGAACTTTTAAAAAAACTCTTTAACACATTCCGTTTATTAATGAACTTTTTAACTTCGATGCAGAAAAGTTTTATTTGACAGTAACGAAATAGCTTTCCGTGAGAGAGTATTTCAAATACTGCTGTGCGAGTTCGAACCAGGGAACGTTAATCTCCGTTCTCAAATAGATACAGCGACAGGAATTTACTATAGACCAGAAATTAAACCCTCAAAGAGAATCAAAGAGCAAAATAGTGTCAGTTATCTCCTCTATTGGAACTAGCTTCAAATTTCTAATATCGCTGTTTTCAGTTCAGTTGAGTTTCAGAGTTCTGATTGGAACTTTGTAACGACTTAATCAAATACGTACAAACTTACGGACATGTGTTAAGTACTTATAATAATCTAATTGAATTATATTTGTAAGTTTAAGAAGCTCAATACGATAAGACGTTATCTGGCGTTTCAAAAAGGTTTTAAATATATTTTATATATCCCATAAAGCTTTAATTTTGTTACTTATTTAAATTTTCGGTATAAATTTCTGGATTTTATGTTTGTTATTTTAATATTTAAAATGTTTTTTTCAGCAACATACCAAAGAGGCAATGCAAAGTAATTGAACTAAAACAAAAATGTAATACATTTAACAAAAACTCGTTGTTTGTTGTTGTTGGTTTTTAGAATTTTTTAATTACCTACACTTTTGGAATTTACAGATTAATTTATTTAGACTTTAATTTCGATGCTTTTCTGATATTATTCAGATTTAAATTATGTAATATTCAGATTAATGAGTTAAACTGATTTTGCTTAAAAATAATAACATTATATAAATTGTAATACTTCTAAAGTTAACAACTTTATTTGTACTTGTATAGTAAGAAGTAGTTAATTTGTACATAATATTTACACAATAATAAATTGCAAGGCAAAGGCCTTAGAGTCAAGGCAATTAATTTAAAATAAGAAGGAGCAAACGTAAGTTCATAAAAAAATCTCATACCTATATTTCTTAAAAAACCTAATGTTTTATTTTGATTATGAACCTTGACGTACTGTTTAAGAAGTTAGGTATATTGAAATAAAAATTATTGCATAAATCCAATTTAGCTTTGGTTTTACCGTTTGTAATTATTCAAGACACCTAACGACGTGGGTGTAAATTGAATTCATACAAATTGGATGACAACATCACCAATAGTAAGTGTCTGAGAGTCCTTTACTTCAGTCATGATGTTTCATACGTTAAGAGAATCAGAACACTTTTGAGGAGAACTTAAGTTGAATGATGGTTAAAGTGCCTCAAAATTGCTTTGAATGTTTATAGGCGTGCAGCTGTTCTTAAATTCAAAAGCAATAGATTAGTGGTGCCGCGTGCTCGGATACATTTAGGCCGAAACACATTGTTATTAGTGACAGCTGCAAGACACGCTCCTATTAAAAAATGAGCACAACCGAATGCGTCTACCTGAGTAGTTTTTTGGTTTCCTTCAAGCGGCTCGATGCCACACGATGATAAGCACCCGTGCATAAATATCTAATTTCTGGTCAATCCAACTTTTTAATTGTACTTAATGTTCACAGAACAAATGAATACCAATGCCTAATGGTTCAAATATGCCTAATGGTGATGGATAATAAAAAAAAACTCACACCACATTTTACTGGTATACAAAATAAAAATATAACCTGTACTTGCTAAGACTCTTTATAGGTTCTAAATATTTAAATTTCTGGCAAATTTATTTAAAGCAGAAGTTATTATTTTAAACAATATAGGTAGGTAGAGATAATAAGAGTGATTGAGATACTGTTATTAATAAATAGAATTGATAACATTCCTAGACATTTGAAAATTTCGTGAACCTATAGTCATAATAAAATTATATTCTTCATTAGATATATACCATGTGCACCAAATTTAAACTAGATGAGTTGCTGCCTATGAAACACTCTGATACAAATATTAGGTATGCAATTATGTTATAATTGCCATGTTTGATCATAATTTCCTATTTGTAAATTATGTTATACATTCATGAACAAGCGGATAATATTCTCCTAAATTAGATGTCATTAATTTTAAATAAACCGTTTAAGCTTTGACTATGAAATGTTTTGTAAATTGTATTGATATCATTTAGTAATCCATAGTATTTATTAACGTTCATTTTGAATTTGATAAAATAATTGTGCTATTTCAATTATGTAGTTAAATAGAACAAATCAAAGACAACGACAATTGAACTAAGGACATAATTTTAAAATAAAAGCAACCAAAAAAAAAGGGCAAACATACATAATAATTAAGAGAAGGCTTATTATACTTTCGTTTGGAACTAATGTTTTATTTTCGATTCTTTAATTTAGATAACAATCAGTTATTAATGGAAAAGGCAAAAATAGTTAATTTAGTACCAACAAATATCAGGCAGTGTTTATATTTTATTATATTTTTAAATTTGAATGATTATTTCAAATTACAATTAGAACTAACAAAGCCTATAAAGAAGAGTCAGAGATCTCTCATCTGCTTAATATGCTATAAAAAGAGAAAATATACAAATTCATATGTAAGGTAGGTTGTTACTCATATTTATCGTCCTCAATCGTATACAATTACAAACTCTAAATGGCTTCTTTTGGCCGCCTCTCTTACAAGCCCCTGGACGAAGTCGCGACAGCGGCGCGGGCACATATGTTGAACGCATCTGTCCTATCTCCTGCACGTTAACAAAGTAGCGCACGAGTCATATTTTCTTATAACAGGGTGTCGTATTAGTTACGATGTCGAGATTTGTTTTTATTAATAAATACATTCAAATACATTCAAATACAAAATATATGAGATCACTTCAAAGGAAACAATTAACACACTGTAATTAATTATACCGTTTGATAAGTTAATGTTTCTTTTATAAAAAGTAAGTTGTGTAATATGATCTATGGATACATCTGTCATAATTTAATTTATCACAATTTCTAGATCAACTTTTGGACTACCAGTTTATCGATGAACCACAACCTGTATATTGATATCGGCCGAGATCACGGCGACACCTGCGCGCGCGCACCTGCTCGCCTCTGATTCGCCAAAAACGAACAGTCGGAGTCATCACCTGCACATCGATATTCTTGTTTGTCGAATATCAACTATCGATATTAATACGTATTAAATTATATACCTTAAAAACATTTACAAAAACAATAAGTGATTCAAATAAACATTACAATTAATAAGACAAGCTTGTCACATATTACTTTTGTTTGCAGTAAAATTACGTTAATGTGAATAATTTTATTTCTCATTATATATTTTATGAGTATTTTATTATCTAGGTATCTAGATGTATAGTACCAATAATTTACATCGAGAAAATAAGTTGCGTGTCCGCAAGCTGTATGTAAATGAGTACGCATCAAGTTAGACTCATTATGTAGGTGCTTTCGACTTTCGTTTTGATATACAAGGCGAACCAGCAGAAATATGTTAAATTATTTCTCTACCAAGTTCATAAAGCAACAATTTATTAGCATTTTTTGATACTTCCATACATCAAGTACATATCGACGCGCACTTTCATAGGATGTATTTATTTATTTCTTAATAATGTTTAATAAAACTACAGTTTATATTTTCATTTGAGGTTATTAAACCAAAATTAATTTGTCTAAATTGTATCTATTAAAAAGTCATGCAAAGAATCAATTCAAATGAATATTTAATAATTTGTAATAATACAAAATACCTGTAAATAGGAATACAAAGATAACAGAAAGCAAAGGTGAGTGAATCAAATAATACTCAGAAACTTCGTGTTAAATTTTATTTATAAGGACGGTGGTTTATATCACAAACGTTACATGGAAAATGTTTTATTAACTACATATAAACTTAACTAAGTCATTGTATGTACAAAGTATAATATTTTAATAAAATACAAACTATAATATGTAGTTTTCATACACATGTTACAAAAAATCAACTTATTATGTAATGTTTTTAAATACTACATTGAATTCATTAAATTGCAAATTCATAATAAATATAAGGATTATATTTTAATGATGAACATAATACAAGTATTACTGTCATGTGTCATGGCGCCTTTTATGTCTGACAATTATTATCTAATTAAGAATATTCAGAGACTAATCACTTTATGTGTAAGTACTTACACTGTTATAGTAACGAACATAAGGCAATAAAATATAAGACAGATTTCATAAGCTTTATAAAATAATCTAAATACAAATTTCAAACTAGACGTAACAGCTGTAGCTAAATCCAAACGAATGTATGACCATCTGTCGGCATATCGTCAACGGGGACCACAAAAACTTTGTATAATACAATCCAAGTCATATTAAATGTTATAGTTATATTATAAACCAAATATGAATAAAAAATACAAGTATTTGTTAATTAAGTATCTTCATGCTTGCAATTTAGTACAAACCAATCAACCGGACTTGATAAGCACGTTCAATATTTTTATTTGCTTTAATAGGGTAATATATACTTAAAGCAATACAACTACACAATGTGTTAAATATAATTGAAGATAACTCGCGCTATTGGGGACTTGTCAAACTCACAGCGAAGCGAATGCGTTGCCAGTTGTTTTTATTTTGAAATGTGCGGTGAACCGTTTCCGTAAACACAAAACCACATATGAGAAGGCAAAGCAAGTTAATTGCATTATGTAGCTAATTTTGTATGTGCTACGTTAGACTATTTTTAATTGTTTTTGTTTACACGTGGATAAAAGACCCCATTTTTTTTTCTCATATGTATATTTTCTTTACAAGGATTAGAAAACCAACTGCAGGAGATATAATTGAAATATCTCAGTTCGCTTTCTTTGTTTGTATGGTTTAGTATCTGCCCCCAGTTAATAGTGTCCACCTTGGTTCGCTTCGCTGTTTGTTTGATAAAGCCCTTACAAAGAACGGTATACCTCGTAATCGCGTTTTTTTTCGAGGACAATTAAAGTCCGTACGCACGACACTATAGTATCATTTATTTATTATTAAATTCTAGTTTTAATGTTATTTTTTTAGTAATTAAAGTTAATTCGTGTTATTCAATAGCGCAAAAGCGGAATATAAAATTTCGAACAATATTTATGAATTCTGATACAAAATATCTGTCTATTTGTTATAAACAATAAATACGCAAATTAATTGATTATGAGAAATTGATTGATTTATTATCAAAAGTGGAAACTGTTTTATTAACCTAAACTGAAAATGTTATTTGTTGGGCATTTTCAATGACAGCTAATAAAGATATTATTTTACATTAACAACATCCTCTAATTACATTTATAATGAATAATTAAAATCTATTGACAGGTATGTTTATTAAAATAGAATATTTAATTGAATTTACAATCGTAAATTATATGGGGCATTGCGATATTATTAAATTAAATGAAATTGATTGGAATATGTACAATGTGTTTTATTTTTATTATTAGTATTTATATAAATGTATATCACATATTGAACTGGAAATAAAAAGTTTATTCACTTGTAAATAAAAAATATATAAAATCTTTACTAAATACGACAGACCCAAAGCTGTACCGGACGCAGAAACGATTCAATACTGACAGGTGGTAGGTAACATCGTGTGCCGGAGTACCTACCCTATAAATAAACAGTTTTGGGGCTATTTTTTAGATCGCCCTTGATTACAACTCGTATAGCCTCCACTGTGAATAATTGTTAACTGCAGGTGGGACTACACGGAAATTAAATTTTAATGCGCTCATTACAATTCCACATAACCATATCGTAATATGAAATGTAAAATATCGACTACATATAAAGAATATATTTTCAGATCAATCGCTCATTAAAAACTGTTTACTCTAAAGAGGCATAAATTTAATTAAAATTATAAATGTAGGTACAATCACTCCATTACTGTTAATAGGAGATGATTGAGAAGAGAGATATCAGTATCGATATTCAAATTATTATCCAATAAATAGCATACACGGACTACTGCCAGGATGAATGTCCATTGCTGGCGCTGTTAGGGGTAGAAGTTCCGGAGTCGTTTAAAAGCGAGTTGTCTATACCGTCCTCATCGTTTCCAACCTCAGCGGTGTACCGACAGAATGGACAATGCCCCTTCGAAATGACTTGTATCTCGTAGTCCTCCATATAGAACAGCTGGAACAATATATACAAGAATGCATTTTAAACGATTAAAAATAATACAAAAATGTAAATGTATTATTTAGTTTGGCGGGTTTCAATATCTTTACAATATAATTTCGTTAAGTGTACCTATGCAGTTCTGGTTTACCAAGCGACGATTAGCACAACGTGTTTAACCACAAGCAGGTTATATTATATGTAATTATTTTAAATTTTCACCCATTCTACAAATGTTTCGACCAACATGTAAATTACAGTAAACTCTCTTTTTAGTTACTCGCTATACCGCGAACTCGGCTTTGACACCCGACCACGCGCCATCGAATTTTCATGGCTATATGTAAACAAAATAATAGACACCAAAACTATTAAGTTGTATGGCCATGTATGAAAATTTAAGTAAGACATTAATATTTTAATCATTTTAGTATGGATATGGTAATACTGAAAAATTCATCAGCAATATCCGTATTTAACAGTTTTTCACCTATATTTATTGCGCAATTAAGTTAAGCATAACATAGCAATAAATTGTCTTTTCTTTAAATAGTAGTTATACGTTGAAGGTTTATTTAGAGAATAGAGCTGAGTATAGAGCTCAAATTATTTTAAGATGATTTATTTGTCGCCACCATGCCACTAGGTGTAATATGATTTAAATTAGAACGAGGGTGTTGTTTCGTAGACATGTGCATTATAAGAGAGGTTCAATACATTGCAAATATAGTCATATAAAATTACAGTAGAAAGATTTAGAAATTAGTTAAACTAATTTAAGAATAATCTATTTAAATTTTTGTTTAATTTCTTCTTTCTGTTTAATTATTATTCAAATTGATTTCATGAATATTTCTTATACAAGTATCAATAGTATCAGTCAGTATCAATGCGACCTCCATCTATACTATGTTTTACACACGGCAGGTGATATGCTATTAGGCATAATTCAGTTAATTTAATGCAATAAAACAACATGCGGGTTGAATAAATATAACTCATCATGTCTCAATCTGCTTAAAGCTGTTTCAAGTGACCATATCTACTATACCATCGTCATAATAGTATATTCAGCCTTACAACTAAACATTTATGTAATCAAACCTTATGTATAGTATGAATAATATATTTAATCGCACGAATTAGCTTAAGAAAATATTTGTAAAAGAATTCAATTTACTATCGCTGTCCTTGCTTTGGAAATGGTAGTTACAAATAGAAAAACATATATTTTAAATTAATTAAGATAGGAACTAAGCTGAAATAAACGTAAGAGAAGTTTTGAAATTAATGTTATAGATATAGAAATCATGGGGACAGAATTCAAAGAACTCTTTAAGTATAATTGTTTTTCTCCCTTACTCCTAAGTATAATTTCAAAACAAATTGGACAAAATTAATATGACAAGGAAGATCTAGAGAGCTGGGTGGGTAAATGACAGTATCAGTTCCTGCATTTTTACGAACGTTGATTATCGGTCGTGTAAAAGATGAGCTTTGTCGGAAGAAGTTTTCTTGAAATTGACAAGTCTGAATGTTTGAGAACGAGCTTGTCCATCATCATTTGAGTACAAATGATGATTATAGCTTGTGCCTGGTTTCAAGCTGTAAGTAATAATTTCGGTACAGGTCAACTGTACACTCACAAGCAGATTCTCTTCATTTAATTTGTCTTTGAGATATGATGTGAGTACGTCGTCTGGTTCCCAGTAAATTACATAATTAACTTCCAAAAAAAATATTTATAATAGAAACACAGCCAGTTCATAAGTTCAATAAATAACTAGTTTCCAAATATTTTAGAATAAACATAATTGAATATGCAATTTCGAAAAAGGCACACGTCTGAATTTTAAAACTTTTCAGGTAACGGAAAACATTGGCTAATTTTTAAAGAATGTATAAAAAATGTTACATTAAAGATTTCCAAAGATAATTTAAAGAATTGTCTTAAAAACTTCTTCTGGAGGCTCTTTTCAGTTTGTAGTTGGGTGTTGCAGTGTTTTGACATAAACTACAAACAAATATTTTTTGCAACAACAAACAAATATTTTTTACCCTAGAGTGAATGAAACTTTCTACAATATGTCATTATCTATATAACTTTTTGTGATGACCTCACCGGGTACTTTCAGATCAAAAACAAAATCATAATACACCAATGCTTAAAAATATTTTTTGATCTTTAGGTACGTCTTTGCTGAAACTTCTAGCATGAAATTTCGTTAAGCCCTACAAAAATCGAAATGTATCATATTTTCTGCTTTTTTCTTAATTTTATCTCTATATTTAATTTTAATTAACATATTAAAGTCAACATATTTTTGATGGCTGAGCACGCGATCCTTATGTCTAGGTTTTAACGTTCATATCTACTTTTCAACGTTTCAAACGTTTCGCAAATTTAATATTTAGGTATGTGTTCCACGTCACTAAATATTTTTTTTATTCAAGATTGACTAATAACTCTAATGACACTGACGATTCTGAAAGAAAATCTTCCATATACGAAAAGCTACGAGCGTTCACGTTCAATTAAAAGCTAAGAAATGTTCAATGACTTGAAATATAATCCGTGCTAAGGACATAGGTATATCTGCATATGCAGACACGCACGACATAAGTTAAGAGGAATATTTTTTTAATTAGTTTAAAAAATATTCCGAAAAATAAACATCTGTGAAAGCCAGAATAAATATATATAAGCACTTATAAACTCTTTTGTAAAAAAACGGGCACATTTGATTATTTTACAGTTCTTAGTTCTTTATTTTTCAGTATTTCTTTTTTAATTATTCTTTTACAGTACAGTTTGTACTAATTTCAACCAAAAGTAAAGAATATTGCTTATTAAAAAATATTTGAAATTTGAATTTTCAAAATATTATAGAGAACTTATGTCCATACAATTGGGTACATACAAATGGTAAACTTTTGCTGAAATAATCTGCAACAGTTATTTAATTTTTACATTTTTCATTAAAATATTTGTAGTTGTCTTTATTTTATTTCAAAAATAGATGTTAAGGCGATCGGAGCTGGTAAAATTATTGCGCCGCTTGGAGAAGATTAAAGCAAATCTATGCGTTTCAACATCTAAATGTGAACTTTTGGATCTTCCAGAGGACTTGGCACCGATTCCAAGAGACTGGTTCAGCCAGTAGTATAACAGATTCGGGAAGGAAAGACTGAAGAGCCCGGGAATTAACGTTTTTGGGTTATTTAAGCATGGACCATAAAAGGACCCGTGAAAAAGTGAGAGGAATTGAAGACTTAAATTAGCTTGTGGATAGCCAGAAGGCTGCTAATATACGCACCTACCACCCTCTGGCAGCCCTAAATAGATCCAAGAAATTTTGAATTATGGACTCAAGAGGATTAGAGAAGAATATCGTTATATAGCGAAAATCGACTATCGAAGAAATCACTCCTTAAGTAAGTCTAAAAGGCATTGTAATGTATTGGCGTTGTAATGTATTCCGTCAAACTATGCGCGGGGTTAGCTTCTATAGAAGATGGCACATTTAATGCATTATTTAATATAATACTAAAAAGTGAAATGTCATAAATATGTATTTTTTTACTAGAATAGTGAGCTTAATAACAGCCAATTAAAATTTGATATGACTTGAGTATTTCAAGTTAAAAAAAAATTAAAAAGAACTTGATTTCAAAATAGTCGAATTTAAAACTATTTTATGTTTAAAAGTAAAACAATAAAAAAGGTATATATATGACACAGATATATTATCTACTAACTAACTGCAATAGGAAGTATTAATTAGAACGTTAGAACTAACAGAGTTCGACTAAAAAGTATTCACATAATACCGTCAAATAAATTCAGATAGGTAGGGTATCCCACCCCTAGTGGGTCGCGGTCTGCTGAGCGACCGAGCGCGGCGTCCCACTGAATGAATAAAGGCGAGGATAAACTTAGTGACGTAAATTGGAGTTATAATCAAAAAGTATCAGAAACCTTCCTTTTCTTTTCCTGGAACTGAGAAAGGTTTAAGACATTCTTGCCGTTCCAAACCATAGAAATGTCAAAAAATAAATTTTAAAAATTTTACAAAGTATAATTTAAAAAGTTCCTACTGCAAATAAACTTTTCTAACCATAAAACGACTAGAAGTGATATCGCAGTTTCATAAACATGTATATAGGAAAATATGTCAAAAAATATTAAATGACTTTCTATAATACTATAATACTTATATAATTACTTCGTTTTGCGTAGAATTGCTATATACAAAGTATAAGTAAAGTACATATAAATATATAAGTATCTTATTTGAATCAGATATTGTTCATTATTTATTCAATTTTGTTTTTGGTGAAATAATTTTTAAATAATAGTGAAATAAAAGTAACCTAGGTTACTTTTTACATCATGCGCCATTTAAAGGCCGTTCCAGGGCCATTAGCCGGACCAAAAATACAGACAGAAAAAAAAAATTAAACAAAACATATGAAATCTATATTAATAATAAAATTGTAACTGATCGATTTCTGTACATGAAAAATAAAATAAAAAAATCATGATGTCATGGGGTCTTTACACACGCAAGAGATTTCAAAACAATGCTTTTTCTTTT
>JAPOND010000006.1:5033768-5044180 GCA_028829205.1 Ithomia salapia aquinia | reverse complement strand
GCAGGACAAATCAGAAACTAACATGTTTTAATTACTAACTGATCTAATCTCTAGTGCAGTTGTTAATCGGTAGTCAGTGTTAACATGGTTTTGTTTAAAATTATATTTTAGTGCCCTTGCAACATCGATGAAAGCACTACAGGAGCGAGTACCCAAATGAGTGATCTAATAAGCAACACTTGAACTATCAAATTGATAAAGATGCATCTCAACTCTCAAGCTACCACAAACTTTCAAATACTTGTCAACTTTTGTCATATTCAGTATTTTTCCAAATAGTATTAGTAACATATAGTTTACACCGACGGACTGCCTCTATTTCACTGCCGCTTAGAACTAGATACAAAATCTATTGAAAAGTCAAAATAATTTATTTTAAATAACCATCAATAACAAATAACTGAATAATTAAAAATTGTCTTAAATATTACCATTCTATTAACCTATCTACTTAAGGGAACATCCACTCAAATGAGAAGCTAGTCACATTTTTTACTATTTTCATTAATTTATGGTCATATTTTTTACTTCTCCTATTCTTTATTTCCCGTCTCTTCAATATCAGAACTTTTCTATCTATCTGTAAGTAGGCTGTTTAATTCTACTATAGCACTATTGTTACAATTCACTATCAAATATGTAAAATAAATAGCCCATTTCTATTTTTTTTTTCTTGAAACAAAATTACAACAGGTAATGTAGCCTAAAAGACTTAAATGCCTTCTACACACATGGGAGCTCAGAAATTAACATTATTTTCTTATTTTGTCACTAACCAGTTATTAAGGATTTACAAGCACCCTACTTGGCAACATGTTTTATATAAAATAACACAAAAATACTATTATTACCAGAATACATGTCTAGAGATATATATTCAGAGATGTTACAATCATAATTACATATAATGCAATATTATTTACATACAATAAATATTGTAACTGGACGCAAGCAAGTAGCTATGACATGGGGCTACTAATGTATAGGTACTTTTAATAGTAATAATATACTGTATGGGCTACTCTCAAATACTATGGAGGCTTTTGGTTATCTTTATTGAATAAGCAGTCTTAAGTCCAACACCACAGTTTTCTATACCTCTATACCGATACTATAGAACTGAATAAACGAGATCATTACTGCTTATAGCCAGTCAACCCTTCATAACAACTGACAGTACCCCAGAATTTATTGTAACATAAATCGTGCATGTATCTACTGTTACCGTCATTGACCTTTAAAATACTAGTAATTATTTAAATTGTTTCAGATAAAATTTATTTATAAATGAATATATAAAAATATACACTTAAATAATATAAAACAGGTTTTTTAAATAATAATATATTAACTCACTTTTGGTTCCAAAAACATAATTAATGTAATTTTAAATAGGAAATTGTAATATAATTTTGAGTAAATAATGTAATATATTTTTCTCAATATATTATATAATTCTCTCCTTGGTAGCTCTTTTAATTGATACCGGAGTAATTTTTCTGAGATTCTCTTATCATACTAATCAAGGCTCATAATAAATTTAATTAAATACTGTATGGGCTCTTGTAACTTAAAAATCAAAATTAGTTTTACATATCCTAAAACAGTACCATTTACGTCACCGGACTAGTCAAATAATAAAAGTTTGTACCCTAATCAAATAATATAAGTGTTTAAAAGTAATTATAAAAACAAAGTAATAACAAAACAAAAACGTTACATCCAAATGCAACCATGAATCATAATAAAAATGAAACGCATATAATTATTGAAGTAAGCAAAAGTACAGGCCAGACTTGCAATGCAAAATTATATGTAAGAATGAACACATAGGCGTTCTGAACATTATGACTTTAGGTACTTTATGTGATACAAATGATATAGCACCGAGTAAACATCGTAATTGGAATATGCTGGTTACAGAAAGCATATGTTACCGGCGTGTGGAGGTGTGGGTTGTGGTGACAGTAAATTTACTGGATGACGCAGCACTTGCATTTCGGTTTCTTCTTGAGAGTGATGTGTTCAGGCTGGAGCGGCTCCTGTGGCATTGAACGCTGCACCTCTACCTGACCAGGCCGCACTTCGCCTACTCCGCCATTCTTGGTGCCATTTGCAGCCTTTGGGGTGCTCTGCTGCACCGGAATTGCCACCTTCGTTTGCGGCGATGCTGGAGGACTGGCCTGTGTGATACAATTGGTTTTTAATTGTTTATCACTACATATTATAAAACAAAGTCACTTTTTCTGTCCCTATGTCCCTTTGTACGCTTAAATCTTTAAAAATACGCAACGGATTTTGATGAGGTTATTTTTAATAGATAAAGTGTTTCAAGAGGAAGGTTTATATGTATAACAACATCCATTAAATAGTGGAGAAATACTGTTATTTTTGAGGTTTCTAATGTGATGTCGTTAATTATCAAGTTTTCCCCGCTTACATTGCAAAAGCAGGCTGAACTCTACGAGATTCATCAAAATAATGTACTAATTATTTGTACACATTAAAGAGGTCTACAGAAAACTCCGCGATGGCATATGTGTATCTCTTATCTCAATAACATTTTTTTGTCTTTTACTTTTTACGACAAATAATAACTAATTTTCGAAGCGATTTTAACCAATAGAGCATTAATCCTTATCCAATTTAATAGCTTAAATACATTGTTGATTTACTATAGATCTATATGGTCCTTACAGCACAAGGTTTAAATGAATATTTTCGAAGATATTACAGATTTAAAATTGCGAAACGTAGCGCTTGCGGCGGTACTGGCCGGCCGGGACGCTATGTTTTTATATACAACGTTCACAGTTTTTCTGTAGTGTATTTAGTATCAGCATTGCACCCGTGCGAAGACGGGGCGGGTCGCTAATTAATTAAATAAGTTCTTTATAAGTAATAAATTTCAAAATATATATTTACATTAACATTGTTTGATTGCACTTTCTCCTCTTTTTCGTCGCAGATGGGAGTCTGGTTCCCGATGGGTGGAGTTGGTGTTATTGGTTTACCACCCTTGATCAGCGAGACAATCTCATCTGCCTCACGACTCAGATCACCATCTGGGCGAAATGGATTGTCCCATCCACTTTCAGTACTAAAGCAAATAATACAGATAATATACATCACATTGTACAAGTATCTAGAACAAACTAAACTAAAATAAATATAATGAATAGTATTATAATGCAGTGCAAGTATACTCAGAAGTCATGCTTCTGATAAGATTTTAATCAAGCTACGATGATGTTCATGGTTATTGTGTTGCATACAAGGTCAGTCTGCATGCAACAATGAGCAACATTAGACAAGATGACATCACTTTCCACTGGGATGATTTTCAATGGGTTATGTCATCTACCATTAAACTTTTAAAGTGCTGATACTTAAACATTTTTATAGTTTCAATATTTTATAGCATTGAGTAAATTAAGATATTTTTAAAAGCAAACTTAATTTTATCAATGTCATATCAACTAAGTTAGACCTTAATAATCTCTTAAGTAATATCTAACTATTCTCAATAATATGCTTACCTAATTTGTCTATTGTACATAGCATGTTCAGCCATGTCAATGTTTGCAGCAGCTGAGAGCTGGTCTGCGTAAAGAATGTGAAAGTCCTGGGATGGAGGAGGTGAAAGACACTGCGGCCGAACCCCCTGGTAGAATGATACACGGACCTTAGATCGCTCCGACCTGTAAGCATTGTAATTAAAATTAATAACTTTATTTTCTCAGACAGGTAACAAAACTTTGCAGTGCCATGGTTATTTTCGCAATAGCTGTAGTTAACAAATAAACAGAAACTGTAAATGTCCTTCTTTTACACAAAAAATTGTTTGACTATCAGATCATTGTATCATAAATGTTAATGTTCAAGAAAGATTTGTGAGATAAAAGATAAATCTATTATTCAATACTCAATACATTATTATCATTTCGCATAAATATTGTTATGTAACATTTGCCTTGCATTCATGGCACAAAGCAAGCACACATCTATAATGTTAATTCAAATGCTAATTTAGAAAATTGTGTTCTTTTAATAGTGGATGACTCTTATCCACCCACAATGCCATCTTGTTAGTTGATGTGATTGTAAGTCATGTCTTAGTGTGTGTAAAATACAGCTGTAAAGGTGTTGTAAGTATTGGATGGTAAATGACACAATTTCCACTTGTCCTCAAAAAGGCTGCACCCACATGTTTTAAAAATGTTTAAGGTCATTCTTTTATTGAACCCATGACATCAGACTATCTTGAAACAGCTCTCAGATTCACTATATCGGATAGCAACAAAATATTGGTATAAAACTTTAACACTAAATGTTGTTATCTATTAATAGTTTTTAACATAATCATAAACCATCACAATGTATTCAGTATAATGCAATAATATCAATAAAAATTAGGCCATAGCTTTTTAAATGCTACTAATTGGGTATTGCATGTTTAAAAAAGTAAAAGTGATATATAATGACCATTGAAAATAATAGTGAATGTTATAACTTGATGTAACCTCTGATGACAATAATTTATGGACAATAGTTTATGGACCTGTTACATGTTAAGTAAAACCAATAATTACAAAGTTATTCTAGTTTGAATAGTATTATAATAACAATGTAAGAGATGACGCTAGCGCCACGACCTTGTACTGGGCCACAGGGCGGGTCCTCAATTTAGGATTGCGATCGGTGATAGTGGCATTATAAATAGAAGATCCTAGTGTTTGCCAGTCTATGTTTACTTTTCATATACATGTTGAATTGTACGACCTTGAGCTGCACATAGCTAGTTAGAATTAAAAGTCATTTTGTGTTCTTAATTCAGTCCTAATGACGTCATTCGGGCCGAATTCTCAACACAATATTCGCGGACTTGAGATTCATATTACTCTTTGTCAGTCTCCAGATACACGATGTGAATCAGGGTGAAGTCAAAATAATGTTTATATTACAATGTTGTTAGACTGTATTCATAAAATCATAATGCGCAGCATAATAAGAATGATTAACTTGTAAATAACATACCTTACTATTCACAAATATGACCGGTGTACACTAACATTGAATTCAACGTTTTTAAATTCACTAAGTGCTAGCACTATTGTAATTTTGTAACAATTTAAAACATTAGCCCAATTTATGGTACAAAATTCGTTCGGCGCTTTACAAAGAACAGTTTCACTGCGTTCACAACATCGATCTCGGAAGTCGCGGTCGCGCGCGGCCGTTGCGAATGGAGCGAAGCGGGAGGAGCAATCAGCATTCAGTGCGATTCGTGCCAACGTAGTGATGTCCTTATCGCTCACGAACACGATTCACGGCTTTCATTCGATATCGATTATTTTTATCGAAATTATAACATTTCCTAGATTATACTAACGACTACTTTATCTTTATTTATTGTCATCGTTGAAACAAATTTTATGTTTGGTTATAATAGTTATTTAATTATGACGGTGCATTGTACGTTATAACTTTATTCATTTTAAAATCTAGTTAACATTATAAAAAACTAGTCACGAAGAAATTTCACGTTTTTAATTTTCCTTTTTTTATATATATATTTTTATATAAGAAGAATATGGAAGAGTAGGACATTTTCGACCAAAAAAATATTGGTCATGACAAACTGTTTTTTTTTCAATGCAATTCATGGCAATCGAAAGATCTGATGATTTAAATTTTAATGACTGAAGCTGTTGATAAGTTAGGCGACTTGCCGAAAATTCAACGAAGCTTTTAATCGATAGACGAGTTGTTTCTAAAAATCGTCAACTCATTCGATTTCTCGAAACATCTATAGAGTATCCCTAATACTATAATCTAACAACCTCTTATATTGTATTTTCTTATTATTCATTTAATTTGGTATAAAATCTGTTCTATCTAGTTTCTATTAAACTGTAGGTTCGGTACAGCACTAATACAACCTACCGCTCCTTTTTGCTCACTATGTAGTATGTACTCACTCACACAATTTACGCAAAGGTCAGAGTGAAAAGGACAATCACAGTTCTGTCAAATCGCTTTTCAAATGACAATTTGAACTTTATACTCTACATTACTACTCTAAATTCTTCCCTGAGGATTTATCATCACGGTGAACCTCAAAAATGAGCCATCTCAAAACATATTTTTTTTTACAAAATTTATAGATTTGATTGTAACTATACTTTAAACCACTTTGATTCCCTCGGAATTATACATTTTCCACGTAAAAGGAAAATCTTATTAATTGGGTCAGTAAGTTTTTACGACACCTAAATTCATAAAAGTCATTAGTTTTAACGCGAACTAATAAATAAAAACATTTTATAAAATATTATTGCTATCCCTAACAGACAATTGAAGAACGATTTAAATCAATACCAACCAAATATACTGATATAACTCAAGATTTTATATTAGAAAATAAACCTTTGAAAATATATTTTGTAAAGAACTTATTTTATCTTAGGAGTAAATTTTAACAGGTAGGTAAGTGTTATTTCCAAAAGTATTTATGATATGATATAGGATAATTTTACATATATTAAATGGTAATTAATTAATATGTTTCCTGAGATAAGAAAAAAATCTTATAAATCGGAAAACTTTTTTAATATTTTTCTATCAAGATGTGTTTTTACTTTGATCAAGCTTATTTTAAGTCAAATTCAATTATTTAATAATAACTACTACTATGTATCTTAATAATATTAATTATTCAAAGATTAACTTACAGGCTACGTATGTCATTTTAATTATTAAATGCAATTCTTGAAATAAGAAGTAGGCATTTACACTACACCTTTTACAATTTTCCAGTAGAGCATAATAACTGGCAATTTGTATGCTCTCGGGAAAAACTTAACCTAACAAGGTCTAAACGACTGCGGCTTTCCTGTAACACACTACATTAATATCTTCTCTAACATCTCTTTAATATATATGTCACAACGTCATTTATTTTTATAGACCTACGTGCGTTTATTTCTTAGTACATATTATCTTCTTAATTAACTTTAATTATTGATTGTTGCGAACAATAAGTTATAAAGTACTACATAAATAAAACGTTTAATTATTTAAATCTAGAATTTAACAAAAATTTCAAAAAGTTATCGAACCTTCGTATTACTTCTATAGACAGCTTTCAAAATATAAAAAAGGTTATAATTTACCAAAAAAGGTTATAATTGCATGACAACGGTTTTGTTAACTAAGTTAATGTGTTCCATGAACTTAGTGCAGATAAATTCTCGTAAGTAGAGATAGGAGTCAAAAATTTTAACCCGTTACATGTATGTAGTTCTATAAATAAGATTGTCACATTTTTTAACATTTTTAGCATCTCTTAAAAAATATTACGGTAGCATTACTGTTATTTTTTTAAGATATCGTGAAGTTTTGGGAAATGGCCATTTACAAACAGTCTTTATGATCACCCTGGCGTCATAAATTTTGTTTAATCTTGACAAGTCAAACTAATTGAAAAAAACAGTGTAAAAATTAAATCATACATATATTATATTTTTAAAAAAATATTTTGATAAAAAAGTGCACGTTTCTGTATTATTTGTATAGTGTATAGGTACTCGCTCTATTTGTGAAAAATTCCCTCCTGCCTTAATCCCCTCTTTTATTCTGCTATAATAACATGTACATACCAATATAAACCATATCATAAAATCTTGTGTCATATGTAAAATATGTAACAAGATGTTGCCTGTGGCTCCGTTTGCTTTGAGTTTTGTCCGTTCTATTCGTATGTGTGTTCTGAGAACCTCTTAATTTCATAATTAAAATGAGCAGACTATGTCCTCCCGAAAAAGGTCCGCTCTAAATATAGATGAAAGATTTTATAATTTTTAAATAAGTATAGGTAATAAAAATAACACCAGCTCCAGTATTTGACAAAGAATCCAAGTGACATAACAGTTGCGGGAGTAATATAATGTTGCTTTTATTATGTACAAACTTATAAATGTGAATTATTTACATGTTTTGATTTCGTAATTGTACTTTTTACTGCATGTTCCTGAAGTATCCTTGGGAAATTTTATTATCCATGATACGAGTTTCTCGTTAACATGTTTACCTATTACTTTGCCTTGACCTACCAAATGATATAAAAATAAATAAATTCTAGCTTGTGTTGGATAGACGGTGTTAAATTAAAATTAAAAAGTCTTGAGACTTTATATAACGAGGTAAGCAATTGTTTTTTCAAACTTGTTCCGTCCCATCGCAATTCGCATTCCAACAACAGGATATTGTCTATTCTGGAACTCGAAAGAAATTAAGAATAAACGACGGAACTAGCTTTAGATAGAACGTTATTGGATGATCTGCAAATTTTATGTAACAACAACAATATAGCTAACTACACTGGCTTCTGCTAGCGGCTTTATCCGCAGGCAAACAATGATTAGTACCTGATCGATGAATACTCGACAGCGCCACCTTCTTATATACACCAAAACTAGGCAACCATAAATCTTTATTGATTAATTATTTTTAAAAAAGTGTCCTGTCACTTTCCAGCTCATAAACTACCTTGCTTCCAAAAATTATATCCTTCGGTTACTCTATTTTGACGAGAAAGAATGACAGACATTATATAAACACACTTCGCACATAGAATAGTGAAGATATTCTACTACACAAAGAAGTTCTAAAAATAAACGTTAATTGTACTATATTTTTGTTCAAAACTAATATTAAAACCTGTGAAGGCATCACTGAAATAAAAGTAGGTATCAATATGTATTCAACTCACCTCGTCCTTTCTGTTTATTGTACTAATATACTTCATAAACAAGTAGGGGACAAAAGTTCGTCCTGTGTTTGATTGATGATTCGAGTTAAAAAGAAAAAGGACTATTATTACGTATCTAAAGTTAATAAATATTGCCAATTAATTACCTTATCATCATCATCATCCTCTCTATAAAAGGAACTGATTTAAAAAAAAAACGTTTCTTGTTTGTGGATGATGTAAGTTTACCTAACCTATTAAATTAATAAAGAAATTTGTTCAAATTGTTTTAACCTAGTTTTACAGACCTGATTCAGTAGTAGACTAGAATGTTTGTCCTGTCACTGAACTTATCTTGGCAGCGGAAATTGGTACCAAATGGAGTTTAAAACTTCAACTGCCGACATTTTGAAAAGAAAAAGTTTAAAAATAAGCCTCACTAAATATGACACTGACATAATGGATGCTTTTGCGGTGATTTTAGTGGATACTTATTTTTTTTTAATTGTCGCAAGGTTCTAGGTTTGAAGTAATAATAAACAGAAATAAATGAGTAAAATAATAAAATTTCGCAATTTCGCCTTTGATTTAAATAAATAAAACATACTCAAAAGAATACAACGTACTCGTCTTCAACGGGCGTATACGGGAACGATGTCTCCTGGAACTTCGGAGGTGGGCTGCTTTCCGGCTCCTCCTGGAGAGGGCTCTCGTAGATTAACGTCTCCACCATAGACCCTTTAGAGCTGCCAAATGATACCCTGCAAGTAAGACACGTGTCAAACAAAGGTCATATGTAGTAATGGTATGAGCATATTTACTTGTATTTTTTACTAAATTTTTTGCCATTTTTAAAGCCACCTCATTATATACTTATACCTATATAAAATGATCTAAACTGTCAATAATTTCATTTAATATATTTAGTAAATGAAAAATATCATCGAATGAAATCAAATTCAATGTTCGAGATATCAAAGGTGAACTTGTTATTGATCGCTAATGTCAGCTAACAGCTGATCGTGCGAAATCCATAATTGCGTTGTTAGCTAAGGCAAGGTACTGCATAGTGTATTTCTTATGACGCTATTGCGCTTTAAAAAAATAACATTAAATTCTCGGAATTTATATGATCAGCAATCTTTTGCAACTTAATTTATGTTTCTCAATGCATTTAATATTTATTTGGTTTTATTTCTCAATTAAAACTCTTTTGTTAGAACCACTCTGACAGTTAATCACATAAAAAAATGAGTTACGACTTTCAGTGTTTTTGTTTAATTTTGGTATATTGTGTACAGAAAAGTTATAACTGAAGGTTCTTGTGAAATTATAGGTAATATATAATATATACATCTTATTTATAAGATATCTTATAATATTTATTTTATACAGTTATATCATATATAATGTAGGTATGTCCAGATAAACTTATTTTAATATTTTAATAATCTCAATTTCAAATTATGATATATAGGTACATGTTACTGAATATGTTTTAGATGAACTATATATATAATCCATATATATGATAAAATAGATTAAATAGACGATAGATACAAACGCAAAATCGGTACATTGTAGGGAACGAAAATAACAAAGAATGACAATGATACCTACTCAAAATTGTTTTAATTTTTAATAATAATATAATAAATAA
>JAPOND010000006.1:4452076-4462271 GCA_028829205.1 Ithomia salapia aquinia | reverse complement strand
CAAAACATGTAACCATTAGAGCTTAATTAACTTCTGAAATGTTATAGAATACATTTTCACGATAACTTCAATTATTCAGAATGAAGTAAATATTTAAGGTATTCCCATTAATGAGAGGGGGATGTCATGGAGGAAAACACGGAAATTCAATTAATATCTTTAAGCTTAATTCTGGGCTGCTCGAATCAAATAGAGCCTTGCTTAATACTAACTACTGCTAAATGCAATGCACACTTTTGTATCGTCGAAGATCATCTTATAGATTTAGAGATAGGAAAATAAATTTTCTTTCTATTATTGGATTATTGATATTGAGTGAAGAGCTCGGTTTATTGAAAACTAAGAATAAATACAACTATTGACTATTATTAGCAAATAAGTAAAAAGTAGACCGTTCCCCCATCGTGACTACGGCCTGGCTGCCAACCAAGCTAAGCTGATTACATTCTCGGCACATTGAGATTATATTTTTTATTACGGCTCTTAAAGAAAAATTAGTTTATAGGAAAACGGACACGCTAATCGGTTTAAAAGATAAAAATAGCACAAGAAGTAAAATAAATCGCATATTTCATTTGTTTCCCATTAAAAATTTCAGCATTCACAACAGAAGATGATAAAAGGAAAACCTCGTTTTGTTATTGAGATAAAACATTATACACATATTAATGTCTTCATTTAGAGGTGACTATCCCAAAAATAAAATTTAGACTGGACCATAGAGTAAAATACACCAGTGCAGGTGCATATACCATTACAAACAAATGTGGTTTGGATTGAAAGAAACCATTACATCAGTAAATACGTCGAAATAAATCACAATGCACACAAAAACATACCAACCACATAACATTGTAATGAATACAAGTCATTATAAATAACAAAAGTGTAAATATAAAGCACAGAACACATGTATATAATGATAAATAGTGTAGATAAATCATTTTAATATAAATCGCTTATGCAGTTTTCATGTGAAGAATGACAAAATTGAATGCAGACTTGGTCTAGTCCTAAGATATTATGTAAGAAGTGATCTCTGTCGCATAGCGACGCAAAGCAATTGCATTTAAACAAGAAATGAAATTTACAACTTTTAAAATGAACGACAACAACTTATTTTATATTTCAAAGTTTATTTAAGACTATAATAATTGCAACGTTTTAAATATTCATGAGTGTATATCTGTACATATAATAAGATCAAAGTGTCTGTTTGTAATATTAAAATATTTCTAAAAGCATATGTATACTACGGTACCTACATATAGCAATTAAACATTTTTGTAAATTCTTGTCTGTCTGTCTGTTTATTCCGGCGAATCTCTGGAACGATTTAAAGGAAACTTTCCCTTGTAGCTTTTAAAATAGAAAAACTATAAAAATATAAAAAAAGATTTTAGCAAAAACAAAATTTAAATCAAATAAAATAGTGAACGATATCTAACTCAAATGATGAGGTGTAAATAACAACCTGCGTGGAATTTTTCAAACAAGAGTCAAACATAGTCGCGAGTAACAAACAGCTAGTATTCAAATAAATAAATATATTTTATTAGGATATTATCAAATAATACGAGATGAGGAATGTAAATAAACTAGGTCATATGAAGAAGCAACTACACAGGTAAGGTATGGCAGCTAATTAGTAAATAATGCGGAGTATTTTCAATGATGTCGAACAATCATTTTAAAACATAATTTTATAACTGAAATTTATTAAAGGTGTTTTGGTTCTTGAATATGTAAACTTCAAATATTAGAATTAATTTAAAATAGGAAAAATTGCTACAGTCAGTCAATCTAATGAATGAACTATTATTAAGTTCAGGTATTAAATAATTTAATAAACTGAATAATATAAAAATATGAATTTCAATACATTAATATCATACTTATTTGTTAAAACTTCGTCTATGTTTTTAATCATTAATATTTTGATACGTACATAAATATGAATAAATGCATTATAAACTCTGTGATGCAGTTATTCCTAAATAAACAAATGCTGAACGTTACATACGTACATAAGTTAGGTTTAACGTATTTTTGTTAAACGAATAAGTTTATAGACTATGTAAAACTATTTCACTATGGTGAAGTACAATCAATATTTTAATAATATTCTGTATAATGGTATTAAAAAATATATTATTAGTCCTCTCTTGGCGTCATATTGTATATTATAAATTTTATGAATTGTCTTGTTGTTGGTCTGGCTTTAGTAAATTAATAAACTCTTCACGACTCTGTTTGTAAATATTTAATACATACAGACACTACAAAAAGATTTTGTGATAATATAAATTTGCGTCTTACAACGATAAAAGAGAATGTTAAAACATGAAGATTAAGAAAAACATAATACAAATATTTATGTAAAGCTGACGTATGTGTGACTTATTAAGGAATGACTTCTTAAAATCTAATATATAAAATTCTCGTGTCACAGTTTTCGTTGCCATACTCCTCCGAAACGGCTTGACCGATTTTGATGAAATTTTTTGTGCTTATCCGGTATCTATGAGAATCGGCCAACATCTATTTTTCATCCCCCTAAATGTTAGGAGTAGTACAACCCTAAATTTTATTATTTATTTTTTAGACAAAATTTTTAATTTCTATTTTTTTTATGATATAACATACAAAAATACATACAATCCTCAATTTTCACTCTTCTACGATCAACCCTTATTTTTTAATAGCCATTTTAGTAATTTAATCATTATACTAGGAAATTATTTATATGGCAATACAACGTTTGCCGGGTCAGCTAGTTCTATATATTAAAAAAATCACTAGAACGATGTAAAATGTAAATTTGGATTCGTTTTTATAAAGTATGCTCCAAGAGAATTGAGATATCTCAGTGCTCTTCTATTAATTTGATTATTTTAATAACCACTATCCTTAGATCCTTATCAATGTTCAGAAAGTGGCTTCAGTTATTATATCAACAAATTTGTTTTGATTTCATAAGATAATATTTTGTATAACTATTTTCTATCACATTTATATTTAATAAATATAGAAATGTAATAAATAATAATATACCGGTATATAAAAGAACAATATACAACTGCCAATAAATAACATTTTATTTATACCTGTAAAAATAACATGTTTATATTAATAAACATTGTACACAATCCTTTGTACTTCTATTAATATTTTTATATCCGGCCGGATCAAGTTAATAACTCCGATATAAATTCATTAAAACCTTTGCAAATACAAATATTGTATTGCAATATATAGTACAAAATTTTAATATTAAAAACCGAAAGCACCATAATTTAATATAGTTACCTAATTTGGACTAATTGAAAACTAACAACAGTTTCATGAATATTATATACAAAGTAGTAAATTTATGAACGTGCTTTTAAATATCAGAGTACAAATTAAAAATGTATTTAATATACAGACATTTTACAGCTTTGGCAAAAATGCATTCGTGCTTTTGAATACATCAAGTTTTATTCCAAAAAGAATAAATTAAGTCGTCTGATGACGCGGAGCTTTTACATTCATAATAGTTTTTAATCAAACCTGGAATAGATTGTGACTATGTAGTAAATAGTACTTACTACTGAAATTTAAAAAAAAAAACAATGTTTTTTATTCTACAATCTAGAAATAATAATAACATTATAGTATGTTTTTTGTTTCGGGTTTGTACATAAATCGAGAATAATTTTCTAGGAGGCTGTCATGAGCCTTTTGATAAATTACAGCCTGCAGTCACATGATTTTAAATTACAGGTTGTAAAAAAATGATTAATTAAAAAAATTGTTTTATATTAGAACCGCATAATTTACTTACCACTTTACATAATAAAAAGAAGCGTTGTGTTTTTATTAAATCTCCATATCCATTAAATATTGAAAGGAAAATACAATTTTAGTCTATTTCTTTTAATTATTTGAAAATGTTGAATAATATTTTTTAAATTATGAACTCCACAAGAGAGATCAATATAACGTGTACTACCCCATTTATCAATTTTATTTAATTTTTATTTAAAATTATTCAAACTGTAGACAAATTATCTATATATATTTAAACAGCTCATTTGTCTTCTAGTTCAACTCATTAAGGATTCATATGGAGTAGAGCTACTGGGAATAAAAAGTCTCATTAGCTGAACCAGTGGAAACTAACCTAAAATTCAAAGAATGTAACTTAAGATGGGAAAGATGCTGTTACAAAGTCTGCACCATATAACCACCATATACCAACTTACAAATGTGTTGCAATATTTAAATATCCCAATTAATTTTAAACAATTGATGTATTTAATAAACAAAATATCATATTTACTCTTGCATTGTCTTCATAGATGCAATATAATAACCAAATGCTATTAATTGTGTTGAAATATTTCAAACAATAGTTTTTCTCACAATACCATTTTGCTTTTGTCTTTCAATCCCACCAATTAGCGTTCCTTATTGAGGAACATAGAAATACATTTATAATTGATAATATGAACAAATATATATATTATTTCGTGAATGCTCGTAACGTCAATGCCAATTAGGATTCAAGAGTATCAAAAAATACATTGATATTTCATTATAAATCTTAAAAGCTAGTATTTATAGGTTATTTTTGAAAGTTACATAATTTGATTATAATTTTATTGCCGTGTATAAATTGATAGTGTTTGCAGTAAATTGACCGTCTTGTTACATTTGCTATTAATCATGCTGAATCCCTCACCAAGCTCTGTTAATAACAGCGGGAACACCAGTATGTTAATTAATTAATTGATGTGGCTATCGAAAAAACGATCGATCGAATATTGACCAATCCGACATTATGAATGCACCTTATAATTTGGATTAAACTCAGTTACATAAATATTTGGTACAGGAATCGAAAATGGAAATTTATTGGAGTAAAGTCTGGGCGAGTACCGTAGGGATGAGTTCTGTCGGTTTTGTTGATTAAGGATAACAAATGACAGGTTTTAGTTATTTGACAGGAGCTCCCTGGTTCAGGGATCATTATTTGCTATTCACCACACAGATACACTTAATTAATAATAAAGCAGATACTATTGACTCAATTCAGGGAGGATTTCAGGGAAATTCCTTAGGGAGTTAGATACAATGTTTTCCATAATTATACAAGTTCTACCTTTGATCACAAGTTACAATCCGATTCGGAAACATGTTTGTGTTCAACAAGTAAGGGCCAGCAACGATGCATTTTCTTGTCGGAACGGAATAGAAAATCGGAAGTATTCACTTGCAGTGGTAGTTGGTTTAAATAATGTGTTATGCCGGCTTTTGCGTTGATATCACTAAACAAAGGAATAGATTTTATTATTTTGTCTGCTCGTGTGTTCGTGTATCACGCTCAAAATAATAAAGCAAATTTTTGTAAAATATGAAGTAGTTGAAGCTCATTTTCCGTGTTGAAATAAAATAAAAATTTTTGAAATGTTTATTTCCATAGGTGATAACAAAACAGCCGGGTTATAACTTTAATAAATTACAAAGCAAATAGATAACATTTTTATAAAAAACGAAATAGTCCAATAGAAAAAATATAAGTACCTAATACAACAATATAAAATATTTTTAATTAAAATTTTAAATCGAATGCAAGATATTTCACACTGGTATTAAAATTTCACAATTTCACAGAACCATAAATATGAAAATAAATACAAATGAAACATGAATTTGTATGTCTTTTATTAAAAATATGTTACATATGAAATATAAACTTTACGCCAATGGTAATAAACTAAAAAAGGGCTTTATTTCTTTTATGTATGTTTGCATTTATTTTTTTTAATAAACGACAAAGGGATCGAAGCTTTTGCAGGCAGATTTTTTATTTGAACATTTCACTTTGTGATTAAATCCGTGTATAGTTAATTCGTGTTTATTTTCATGTTAATTGCCTTTAGGCACACAAACACGTCGTTTTATGACCTTTATGACATGGAGCTTTTCGTACATTCTGTTATATTCTCCATTTATAAAATACTATTTGACAAAATTTGTTTAACCCATAAATGCACATGAAATGTATCAATAGTAAAAAATACTTACTTGATAAGCACGAGTCGTTTTTATTATAATGGGAACTTATTCTTAAAAAAATATTCACATACAAATTGAATTAAAACACATTACGTTCTATATGAAAACTAAAGTTCTAATATTTCTTGTTACGGTTATCCTAAATTATTAATTTCAGTCATTTAACCGCACACTCAAACAAAGCCCTATTTTTTTTACGATTGCAATAGATTGAATGAAATTATCATTGTATAAAGGGTAGTTTATACATATTAAGCAGATAAAATGAGGCTTATTAAATTAATCTCTCCCGACATATTAATAACATCCCCGCGTGTGCACTAACGCTTATTGATTTAATATAATGTGGTATCTCAAAATTTCAATTTCATCAATATAACAACTTTGTATAATTAAACCAAAGCTTAACCGTTCGATTTTAATTAAAAATATTTACGAATAATATACAAATCTATAAAAATCTCTTCCGTTACTGACTGGCAGTCGAAACTACTGAACGCCAGAAGCTGAAATTTGACACGTGTTTTTGTTAGGAGATGAGGTTTTCACCAAGGAGAAATTGCCTCCGTGGGGGAAGAAAAAGGGGATAAACTAAATTTTATTTTTTCAATAGATTCACTTGAAACTTTGTATAAAGGTTTTTCAGGGAAGTGAATGAGCACTAAAATAGGATATTTGGGAATTGGATAGATTATCCCTTTCTAGGAGAAGAAAAGGTGACCAAATTACACGTGGGCTAAACCGCGAGCGAAAAACTAGTTTAATAATTTAAAAGATAATAATGCTGTAAAATTTTTTCTCTCTCTAACCTAACCCCTGAAATTACGAATGCAATTTGAAAACCATATTTGATAAGTTATATACTAATCATCGTTATACAATAAAAAAAAAGTAAGTAGAGTGTAATTCGTCTAGTGCAAAAGACAGAGTCACGTGTAACAGCTAGTATTAATATAATCCTTTGATAACTATAACGATAAAATAATATAAAACATTTAGTATCTATGTCACACTCAAAGAGCTAATTAAGTAGATATATTACAAACAAATAATATATTACAGTTGCAACAGAGGGTTTAATTCCTTTCACAGGGAAATCACTACTAATTTTCTTTGATGATAAATAATTTTAATAAGAGTATATTGAAATTTAATATATCAAAAAGTTATTATAAATTTCCGCGAATCCAACTATTCAAAGGCCTTTTTATTGTAGATATGTAGGATTAAAATGTTGTTATATGCAATAGCAATTTAAAATAAATAATAAAAACATAAAAAGCCTTATATTTCTTACATTAAATTTACAATTTTACATTACAGTTTAGTATTATTACTATATTATTTACTAACCGCTTATTTTGTTTTTATTACATAAGTTATTATAATAGTAATCTTTTAGTTGCAAGAACCCCTCTTACAGGTTAAGGCCTCCTCCAAGGATGAGCAAGTTTTTCAATAGCAATTTATTTACAAACAATAAACGTATAAGGCCACTCTACACTTGTTTCTGATGAAAATGATTCTGATCTCCGCTCATGACCTTTGGGAATTAAAATTATACACAAACTTGTGATACTCTATTGATTGTAGCCGACTCTCCCCTATTATATAACAAGATACTCCTTGTATCAGATAGACGTAGCATGATTGGAAGTACGGAGCCATTTTGATACGGTATCATGATTAGATGGTTTTTGAGACGCGATACTGCATTCGAATGGGCATTTTTAATAAGTTTTGTTAAAAAGTTGGTTATCATAACTGAACTTAATCGACATCTGATGAGAAAATGAAAATCTGGTATATGCACTATCGAAGAATATATGTATCCAATACATTAGCGTTAGCAGAAACTAATAAACACAGTATTGGTACATTAAATTTGATAAAACGAGAAATTTGATTTTTTTATACAAGCTCAAAACCTTTTGTTTGTCTGCGCATCACGAAACATGCACCTGACGGATACTGGTGAACATCTGCCAGGTTTAAAAACTTTGCTTGGACAAATTCGTATTATAATTACTAATTAACATAACTACTACTAATTATTATGAAATTAGTTACTGCTGCCTCACAATATTTGTATGATATAACATTGGAAGCTTTCATTGCATAAAATGCTTTTATTTTGAAGATAAAATACAAAACATGTATGTTTTGGCTATAATTATAATAAAACACAAAAATATATGTTTCGGGGGAGGGAGAGGGTGGTGGTTGTTGGCAACAGCTAGTATAGTAACTCTATAACTCAACTACGAGTTTCAAATAATACAAAATATATATTCAAAAATTGAACGCTATATTTATGTGTTATTGTCAAATGATGCCTGATTAAGTGATGGACACTGATAAATATCGTATTAAGCAATTAGCAAATTGAAATAATAGCCACAAACACAGTTTTCGTGACAATTATCATTATTTGATTGATATTACAAATTGATATCCACTGTAATAAAGATAATCAACTGATTTATTAACATAATATGTATATTACATTAACAAACAACCGTAAATTATTAATTAAATAAAAATACTGTAACTTATTCTTAGCAGAGAGACATATTAAAGAGATTTTTTTTTCGAAGTTTTCAGAAGGAAAATTAAAGATAATTCAGACTTACATTATTTTCGTGCATCTCTTAGTTTAGTTCAGTTTCTCCTGGATACAAGAATTTTCAACTTCGTTTATTATAAGAACATCATTATTACTTTAGCTATGTTGTATACAAATATATGAACTATGAGGATCCTATGTCCATTTGGAACAATGTATTTTTAGAAACGTGAGAGTAGTTTTCAAATAAACGAACGCTGTGGTTTCTACATCGGCTTAAATTCGCACTCTCATTCCTATTCATTCAATAACTATTTGCATAAAAAAATAACTGTATTATCTTTCATATCAATTTTTTGAATAAATCTTGTTCAAAAATCCAGATTTTCTAAAGACTAATTTATAGAACCAAAATGGATTTAATAGTCAAAAAGAAAGGATCACAGAATTATCAGGCTCGTGCTCGATATATTAAAGAAACGAATTTGACGCGTTTACAAAAAAAATATGGAAAATATACCAAATTAAATACTTAAACACTGAAATGAAATTTAGAGGTTATACTCGCAATCAAAAGCTTTGGAAAGATTACAAAATAATCAAATAATGGTCTGTGAATCCTCCTCTTGCCACTATATTGTGTGTGCCTCTGTTACTCATTACTAGTGATGTGCCGGATCGTTAAAAATGTATATCCGCGGATACGAACCTTAATACGGATATTTTGTGTCAAGATCCGCGGATACGGATACATATCTTAAATGTTTTTGCTCGTGTAATCTAATGTTCATACTTCATACATAAATGGTAGTATGACAAATCTCATTATAATTATAAAAAAACAAAGAGTTAGGTTTAACTCTTTGTTAAAGTAACATAACTCTTTGTTTTTTATAATTTTATATAAAATTAATCTCATTATATAGCTAGTTTGCAATACAAAGGTGCCAAATATTTAAAAAAAAAAAAAAATACTCTGAATTGAATTTAACAGTTTAAATCTTAATAATCACCTATATATATAGCATTTCATTCTATCAATTGAAAATTAGTTAGGTAAAAGATCCGTAAAAGTTCCGCGAGAAAAGTAACGGATACAGATACGGATACGGATCTTTCTTTTCTTTCGGATATCCGCGGATACGGATACGGATATCCAGAACATCACTACTCATAACATCCACATCTAAACTAACCATGCTTGAAACTAAGCTTTTGAGTATGTAACATACAATTGAAATTAAAAATAATACCATTTGTTTCAGCATAATTTTTAACCATGTATTTGCTTAGGGTAATACAGAAGTGGGTTACAGATTAGAAATAGATATAAATTAACTCTTATATTAATTCTGGTATCATTTATCGACGCCCTGTTTTTTTTTACCTGTAACTATCAATTCGCAAGAGTCTCCAAAAATAGTAAGTACTTTAATAGATATATTCCATAGGTCCCAAATATATGTTGAATACTAAATGACTTTATTTATAGTAATACATATAATATCGATATATTATTCCTTGAAATATATCGTTTCTTTGTTGATAACCTGGCGTAGGTACAGT
>JAPOND010000006.1:2723490-2734387 GCA_028829205.1 Ithomia salapia aquinia | reverse complement strand
GAAATAAAAAAAAAGATTACCTGGAAATGGCATCAGCAAGCGTTTTTATTTGTTTAAGGGCGGCTGCTTGTGATCTACATTTTCTTTTTATTTTGTCAAATTTATCTTCAAAAATATCTATATTTTCAACGACGTCGGGATACATTTTGTCTTTTACTTCAGAGTTTTTTTTAGATTTTATAATAATAGGCTCGTCTAAAACATCAAAGTCGTCGGCTTGTTGGTAATCAGAAATTTGCCTAATATTCGAATGGTTTCCACTCATCTCTATGCTACCTAACGAGTGATAGTTTATATTAACCCCCTTTAAACCGTTCGCTTCTTTCAAGCCAGATATCAAATCGTTTTCTAAATTGCGAACTTCTTCACTTTCCATTATATTTTTGGCTGTTATGGAATCTACAACACCGTCATACTTATCGCATTTTTCATCAATGCTCCTTTCTAGGGAAGCTAGTTCTTCTTCGCATGCTTGTAAGCAATTAAAACTGTTACAATTACGACGTCGGTTGATAATATCATTTTTATGTGATTCCTTTAACATTTCACAACAATCCACAAACAATGCTTCATCCCGGCTTAACCCTCGCCTAGCAAGTATTTGCTCCCTTATAATTCTTTTCACATCTTCTAATATTTCTTGTAACGTCGGCAAAACTAGATGAGATGTTGATAAACAATTCTTCTTTCTAAATGCTATTTTGTCCTGCATTATCTTTAGTCGATCTAACTGTTGTTTAAACACTATCAAGTAATTCGGCTCTTCTTCTATAGGTATTGTCTTTGTGTTTAGCTCAACTTCAGACAATTTTGAAATATGATATAATGACATTTGGTGCCGTGTGTAGTTGTCCGACCTACGAAAGGTTTTTTTACAAACATTACAAAACGCTGGTTCTGGCGGAGGTGGACTCTTCTTCTTCCTACCACGTTTTGCTGGTGTTTTCTTTGCAACCGTGCCTACTGAGTGCATCGCGTCAACTTCATCAGCTTGCTTATTAACAGGTAAGGATTTTTTATTGGCACGATCTAATGAAGAAAAGTATGCATCATCATTCTCATAAGCTATTATGTGGAATGTTTCTGATATTTTCTTCGTAGCCAGTAAATTAGATTTTCGTGGTTTTCTTTCAGAGAAGAAGCCAAAGCTTTCCATAAATTGTTCCGATCGCAACTCTTCTTCATGGTCTTTATTCCGTATATGTTTTTCGTCTTTGGTATTTGATGAAAGAGTTCTTTTCTTTCTACCACGATTCCTTGACTTATCTCGAATGTTATTTGATTCTGTTCTGATGTTGCCCACACTATTTCGGTCGGAGGATGAAGGTGCTCGGCGTTTCTCTTTTTCTACTGCATACTTATTCAGTGGTTCGTCGCTCTTAGAAGACTCATCAGTGTCACTGTCTTTGGGAAGGGTATCAATGTCAGATATAATTTTACTATTAGTTTTTGAGAATGTATTGTCTTCGGGTATACTCTCCGACGTTGTGGCTTTAAATTGTGAATGATAGGAGATATCGATGTCAGAAGAAGGTGCATTTAAATCATTTGTTTTATCAATGGCTAATGTTTTTAAATTCGTGAAGTTATTTTTAGAAGCGATTTCTTTTCTTATAAACGGTTCAGTTTTTTCAACCATATCTTCTAAATCTATATCATATGGATCGTACAATTTTGATCCTGAAGATTTTTCGATAACGGATTTTGAACGTACTCGACGCATTGGCTTATTATAGCAAGCTGTGTTTCGCAAAGTTAATGAAATATTTATATTTTCACCTATATCTGTTTCTATCAGCAGTTTGTTTTCCCCTTCAGATGGTACAATTATATTTTCGTCACCGCTATTTAATTTACATTTCTTTGGTTTAGAACTTTGAACTAAATCTTTTCTTGGCGAGGAGCTGGATTTTCGCTTTTCAATTGGAGTTCTTTGTTTTGTATACTTACTATTCCCCTCAGGTGTCAGGGACATACCATCGAGTTTGGACGAGCTTATACTACCACTATTCATATTTTGTACTTCTAGTGTCTTGTCATCAATAATATTAGTAACAATGATTTCTAAACTTTTGTTTTTGGAGTCTCTTTGTGATTTATCAGTTGTAATATCTAGTTCAGTTTTTAAAGATGTTAAAGACTTTTGCTTCTTAGATTTTCTTTTTGACTGAGGAGATTTTTTACGTTTATTTGATTTAATTTGATTACATCTCAATTCTTCAATGTCGAGTTCGGTTTTTTTTGGACTTTTAAGTGATTTATAGTCAATTTTAACGTTAGATGTTTCAAGATTGTCATTAAAATTTTTGTTATTGTTATGATTTTCTTCATCTAGCAAAAGTTTTGAAAATATCAATTGTTTTTTTGTTAATGGAGCTCTGGACTCATTTGTATCTTGGTGTAAGATAGTTTCAGTTTCAATATTATTTTTATTCGTATATATCGATTTTCCACGTCTGCTACGTCGTACCGGCGTCGTATTCGATTCCTCAACGTCCGAAGAAATGTCGACAACGTGTATGTCATTAGTAAAGAATAAACTTTTATCAGATAGATTATCCCCTGAACCGTTTATGGTTCCTGAAACATCTTTAACATCTGAATCATTAAGTGTTCCATAATTATTATTCTTTGAATGTTCTTTTTCACGAAAATCAGTTTCTAGTTCAGGTGAATTTTGTGTTGAGTGTGAAATGAAAGTATTTTCAGTCTGTTCGACAATTGTTTCCACTTTTTCGAGAAAACAATTAACACTTTCTTTCATGGTAACCGTTGCATTGATTTTTAACGTGTGTATTTCAGAGTGTTTTTCTAACAGTTCTTGGACATTGTCATAACTTTTGGATTTATCAAAAGTTCTTTCTTTGGTGTTATTACACACTTTAGCATTGATAGCAGAAATCTCAATATCTTTTTCTGTAACTTTTGAAATAGCTAAATCTTCACTCGATTTATCTTTGTTAACAATATCAGAATAATAATTATTTTCTTTATTAATATCTTTTTTGTATATTTCTGATTGGTTGGAAATTTGATCTTTATCTTCAATATATTTAGTTTTCAAAGCCAGTTCAAGACGTCGACCCCTTTTGCCTTTTTGTTTACTATGTGATATTCTTTCATGAATTTTGTTTGGTTTTTCTGAGTCTTGATCGATCATGTCATTTGGGGCTATAGAAATAACAGATTGATTACAATCATGTGAACTACAATCTTTCGAATCGATTGTACTCATATTTATTGCAACAGATTCTGACACATAAGGCAACTTTGACGATAATTGTCCAATTTCATTATTATTATATAGAGTTTTCTCTTTATTATCACAAACAGTATTCTCTCCGTCACATAGTTTCTGCATAGCATCTCCTACCTGCGGAGGTAGGAGATTCGAATCACATTTTTTTTGGTTCTTTGTTAAGATAGGATCATCTTCAGACCCTTCCTTAATATTAACATCTTTCTTATCGTTTATTGGTAAAGATAAAGATGTCTTAGTCTCTATGTCAATTTTCGATAATGCATCGGTAATAATAATTTTTGTTAGTGTATTTGATTCTAAGACACTGTCTTTTCTATCTGAAGAGGATTTTCTTAACGTAATGTTAGATTTTTCTGACGTGTTTTTGCCGGCATTACAAATTTCATCTTTATCCGTTTCAAAATTGACCTCTTTTGTAATAGATGAGGTGACACAATTCAATTTTTCGGTTGTAACGTTTCGGTTAACCTTAATTTCATTATGTTTAATTTCTGTTGATTTAATAAGATTTTGTGAATGTTGATTATTTAAATGTAATTGAGAATTTTTATTTATCTGAACATTGTTAGTATTAGTCATTTTATTATGTTGTGTACTACTAATTTCAGCTTGCTGTATTGCTAACGGCTTTTGCAACTCAGAATTCTTGTTTGGATCTTGCTCATTGACTTCTTTTATTGTTTTTTCGTTAGATTTATTAACTGACTGCTTATCTGTTAATATTGAACGATGTCTTTCAGATGGTGTTTTAATTCGAACTGCCCGTAAACTAGCAGTTTTATCATTATTTATCTTATGCGGACTGGATTTACAGGTAAGGTTTGAGCTAGAATTATCTCTTAAAATATCATTTGAACGTTTAGTACATTCTAAATTATTTTCATATTCATTTGAAAGTAAACAATCATCGCCAGTTAAGTCAATGATGCGATCTTCTGTTATGTCACTTTCTAAGTGTGTTAACCTTTTAACGATGGACATATTTATATCACTTTTTTGCTGTCTATCTAATTTTGCAACATCAAAATTCGTTCTATCTTCTGTCAACAATCGGGTCGGTGTTAAATCGGTTTTTATTTCATTATTATCTTGAGTCTGAATTGAAAGTCGATCTGACAAATGAGGTGTTGGTGGCGTTAAAAGCACCGAGCTTGACACAGAAATATGAGGAACCTCTGAGCAAATTATTATTTGAGAAGGTGAAGTATTAACTATATTTAAATCGTTTTTGTCTTTAGAGTTACCATGTTTTGATACGTCGTCTATTTTAACATTTCTCTTCATTGGAGGCGTACGATTTTCATCATCAGGTTTAGGCCGTATATTTTCCATTAAATTAGGCTCGGTTGCTGTTGTTGATACATATTGAGGTAGAACGTTTAAAAGCTGATTGCGATGATCAACTGGCATGGTCCCTAATATCTCTACTAGCTCCTTAGGTAGCATAGCTATTTTTCTAGCTGTTTCTGGATCTTGTTCTGAATTTTCTTGAAAGGTTGTAGATGTACTGTTATCTTCCTCGCCGTTTGGAGTATTATTAGTTGATAATAATTTATTTGTATCTTTGTTTTTCTTATAAACTGGTTCTAAGTTGCCAACAGGTAATTCTGGTAAGTTCAATTCCGATCTTTCAGTGTTATTACAATAATCCCTTGGAGGGGATTTAACTACAATAACAGGAGATGTACAGTTCAATGGCAATGAATAAATTGGTGCATTGACTTCATACTTAGCTACTTCTAATTTATTCGTGCAGTGCTTATCATTAAAGACCGTAATAGCTTTAGACTTACATTCAAGTTGAACGGAATTAGTTGTTAAGCTCAGGGGTTCATCTGAGTATCTATCTGTGTATGATAACAATTCATTGGTACGCGACATGCTGGGATCATTTAAAGATGGGTTATTATTTGAGTAATCATGTATTATGGAACTTGGAGATATTGCACTTGCAATAGGCATATTGTCGCGTCTTTCGTCAAATCCACCTGAATCTTCGCCATACGATGTCGGTATGGGTGTTCGATATGCCGAATCGTAATGAAGATTTATAATTCGTTCCTTATCAAGACCATGAGTTGACTGTCTATTCGTACTTTCATGTATAATCATTTCGTCATTAACGTTAATAACCTGTGACTCTAAGTATTGTAAATTCTGAACATCATTAGTTCTACCAGATAAGTCTGCTGGAATATTGTCATCAACAGAAACAGCATTGTTCTGAAATACATTTAGGTACAAACCCTGTTGCTGGGTTAAGCATAATGAATTAACAGCAGGCCGGCTTGTAGGTTTACTTCTAGATAAGTCAGTTGGTTGTTCGTTTTCTTCGGTGCCTTCTCTTAAAGGAACCATTATACAAACATTTTCTACATTTCTCACAGGGTGCGACAAATCTTGAACGTAATTAATTTGTGATATTTCTTCAACAGTTCTCTCATATGATTGAAATGGGTAATTTTTTCTTCTTACGGATAAGTCCGTAGGTATATAATCATCCACGCGTACTATAGATAAATCGGTTGGTCCCTCTTCCATATCATTACCCAAATCAGAAAGTATGGGTGATGGCCTAGTGTCATTCGGTGGTTGAGATGAAAATCTCAGACTCAAATCTACAACATTTTCACTGCTTAAGTCTGTTTCTTTGAGAGTCTCATTATTTAAATGTTTGTTCGATAAGTCTAATGTTTCATATGTTTCATAATTAGTAGAGCAGAACTGCGTTTCCGGTAAATATTGAAAAGAATTATCTTTATTGGGTATATTATTAGACAAATCTAAAGGAGTTGTCATAGTAGATTCATAGGAAATAGAATAAAGTGATTGATGTATACTGTTATCAGTAGTGTATTCTACTACCGGTGAATTTTGTTGATTCATATGATGCTGTTTTTGCTCATCTTGCACATTCGAATGTGTTGAATCACGTTCTAAACAAACATTTCTATTTTCTTCTTGAACTGCAACCACCGAACAACATTCCGTATTTTTTTCTGGATCTGAAGCATACGTACAACTCGCAGTTACAGGGTTTAAATACTGATCATTACGATTTATTACAGGAACACAATTAAGATCTTGTACATTAATCTGATTTGTTTGTTGAGAACTAGCACGGGTACGTCTTGTGCGAGCAGAATTTCTTTCACGAATTTTTGGACTTTCTTTACTCTTGGATTTTGGCACTTCAACATCAGTTTGTCCTCTAAAATTAGATTTTTGAGGATTCTCTCGAGTCTTTTTTTTAGTCTGCTTATAAGGCATTGTTAAATCAGCATAATGGTATTCCGATATATTTTGTAATTCCCTACTACTTTTATTTAGTATTTCAATATTGATTGCATGTTGTAGCAAAAAATCATCGGCAGGTGTCATTGACTTTCGCCTTGTAGGCTGAGGTTTACTGTTCTGTGCAGTCAGCATCTGAGATTCGTAGCAATACTGTTTCCAATTAATATAATCGTTATTTGCAAGTAGATCAAATGATTTGTCTCTGCCTGAGTTTTGTCTTTGACGACTAGTCGTAGATCTACGCCGCGTTGGTCGTTTAGGAATATTTTGATATTCGACACTATTTTGTGCAGGCACTTCCGGATAAAGCATCTGCAATGATCTTTGAGTAGTGTCGTTGTTTGATTCAGTTGTTGAATGTCTTCTTTCTATAATAATTGGTTCTGGCCCGAGAGGTTCATCACTTCCACATTGAACAGATACATGTAATGGCAAAGTACTTGGGCTTGGATCCTCAAGTTTATTTTTTAGCATTGCTATGCAGTCATTCAGTCCTTTTCGGGGTTTATTAAGCTTATTCTTTTGGAATAGTAGGGGTTCCTCATAACCACCATGATTAAAGTGTAAGGGAGGTTTATCTAACTTTCTAACAACAGCTTCGTTTTCAAAAAGCATTCTCTGGCCAGACGGATCATGGTTGGTTACGTTATTGCATTCCTGTTGCACTAAGAATAAATGATGAAATTGAACGGACTTGTCATGTGTCTCAGAACTAGCCGTCAAACTAGCAATAGAATGTTTTAAAGGAATATTTGGAGATGGCCCGAAAGAATCTCTAGAATTATTGTGCTGTCCACTGCTTCCTGAATTGTTATTATCTCTGTTAGAGGAACCATTATTGGAATCATTTCCGTGTTCTCTGTAAGATCCACCGCCACCATTGTTAATAATTATTCTTTCTGTATTGTTTTGTGTTGCGGCCTGCTCAATTTGAATACCATCTCGAGCATCAGGAGGTCTAGAAATCATGTCAGGTATATTCGTTGTATCGCAATGATCTTGAGGTTCCTTATGGGGAACATTTTTTCTTTTGTTTTTAATGATAGTAGGTTTCTTATTTAAAGATTCATTATTGCATAATATTTTGGAATCCACACCTTTCACGTAGGTTTTAGTGATGGTGGTAATCTGGCTATTTTCAGGTTCGGGTGAATGTTTCACAGAACATTCATTTTCACTATCTCGGGTTTCTGAATTTAAAAGTGGTTTCTTTTTTATATCTTCCGTTGGTCTCTTCTTCAGCAACAGTTTATTTCTTTGGGCATTCAGTTTTCTTCGAGGTCGTAAAATGGGATTCAATGGGTTTACGGTGACTCGGTGACGCTTGGCAGGCAAATCTGCTAACATTTTTCTTATCGTTTCGGCTGAAAAAAAAATAAAATATAAATACGTTTAAAGTTAACAGCATTAATATCGTTCATACAAATGAATTACTAACCATCACCTACTTCAGTCCGTATTTTTGGTCTCGGTCTCAAATGATTTTTACGACTATGTTGCGTGCGAATGTCTTTACGCATTTCTCTACGTATCGTGTTATCAGGAAGTCGAGGGCGTCGTTTACGAACACCAAATGGTCTATATCTACACTTTCTTCGCACGGCAGGGGTATCTCCAGCACAATCTAGCATATGTTGGTGCAAATCTTCTAAGGATATTGACTTCTTACACTTTGTGCATTCTCTAATTCCTCGAAGGGGTCGCGTCCGATTATTAAGTTGACTCGGTGGTACGTATAAGTGTTTCAAAATATCAGATTTAAGAAGAACATCCCCAACTATTTCATAATGTTGAATTTGAGCATTCGGGTGTCGTGAAGAAATATGCGAAGAAAGAGCTCGTGAGTCCCGCGTCTGCGCGCCACAAGCACAGCATACGTAACATCGTGGTCGAACCCACTCGCCACTTAAAACGGCAGGCTTGGCGTTTTGCAATGGCGCTGAGGGCATTAAACCCAGAGAAGCTGGAAAGTCGATGTCACGTACTGGTAAAGTAGAACTTATATATTTAACTATTTGTGAAGATGATGACGGCAACTCGCGACTCTCGAGTATTTCTTTTAACTCTTTGCCTATGATGTTTTGCTTCTCAGTTTTCTTCTCTAATGGCGATTTATTATATTTTTCTTCAAATTTTTGTCGCATGCACAACTGGGTCCATATATCGAGGCTAGAAACTAGCGAAATTATGCAATTGTTTGTGTGAGAGTCCCGTTTAATTTGTTCAGGGTTTAGTAAATTTCTGTCATTTTCAAGAGTATCCCATTTCAATTTGTGTTTAGGGGCTAAGGCTCGAGGCAAATACCTATCAAAAACAGTCCTAGAAAACTGCTCACATTCCAAAAGAATTGGGAAGCCTTCGACAGTGTTGATAGCTACACTGTTCTTAGCTCTCCTGGTTTTAATGGTGTTTTCGGGATCAGGATTGAAGTTAAATGATCCATCTAGATATTTGGACAAATTCTCTTGAACATTGCTAGCAACTTTTGAATAAAAACTGGTATCAAAGCATTTTTCAAACTTCTGATTTGACTCATCAATATTCTTGGACCAGTCCCTTTTATTGAACTCGCCCGCTCTCGGAGACCTGTGTACAACTCCTAGTCTAGATAGAATTTGATCAGCATCAGTATTATGAAAAGAAAAATTGGCTGGCATTCTTTTATTCCATTGTAAGTCATCTAAAATAATAACAGCGTTCTTTTCAATAACTGTAGAGTTGGCTATGTTTTTGGTTGGTGGTAAGATAAAATTTGTCGTGATATTATCCTCAATGTCAGCGACTTCATGTGCGTGTGAAGGTTTAAGTTCACAAGAAATGACAAGACCATTAAACTCATGCCCCCCAGTATTTTCAACTTCATCGTATTCGCTTCCAGTAGAAATGTTAAAGTTATTTAAAGTCTTTTTAGGCGTAGTTTTTGGTCGCAATTTGTTACGATATGGTAACTTCTGTTTTTCGCAAACATTAAACCTATGTTCAGCTAGCTCTGTGGTCGATGGAAATCTGGTATGGCAGTCGTAACAAGCAAAGTATTGGTTAGGATGATTATCAACCATATGTCGTATGATATCATTGGCATCTGTCTCGGCCTGATTACAGTAAAGACAGTTGATGACATAATCATTTGGACTTAAAATATGGATACGACGTATATGTTTAGAAATGGCTTGTTTAGTAAAGAACGTCTTATCGCAGTAAGGACAAAGAATATGCACGGCGGGCGATTCAGACTTGTTTGTGAGATCATCTGGTTTATTTGGAGAAGCTTTGGACGGGGTGTTTGTTCGTTTGGGTTTCTCCTGAGCAGATTTAGGGTCCGTTTTACGTGTAGTTTTAATGGTCTGGGGACTAGGTATGTTAGACTTTCGTGGTCTCAACCTTCCATTTAAACCAGAGGATGGTTCATCTTCACCCGTAAGCATCGTGTGTGGTTCCTCAATCCTAAAAATATATTAATAGCAATTGTTGATATACATTTACTATAAGTTGGAAATTGGTTTTGTATAATATTTTCCAGGTTAGTAGATTGTCTTAAGATAAAACAGTATATTTGAGATATCTTAAGCCCACTTTATGCTATTATATATATTTTTCCTTAATACCTGACTTAGTATAATTTTTGTTTTGAATAAAATGGGTAATTATTATCTTTTCGTCCAATGTGCTCGACCAATGCCATTAAATAGTTAAAACATTAATGGTATTAGTAAATTAGTAGATATTTGGTCTTAATTTTGTTCCAATAAATTAAATCTAACTTATTGCTCTGGTGCTACCTGCAAAAGAAATATAAAAAGCAAAATTAAAAAGACACACGAACACAAAAAAAAAATACAAATAATAACAAAATTGGAACTTAAATATAATATAATTAATTTTAAAAACAATGGCTACATATATATATTAATTAAGACTATTCAAGAAATCTTAGACATACTTGTAAATTTAATATGTATAGCAATGTAAAAGACCTTTGTGTGTGCTTTTGTATTATACTTTCAACTCGGATTTTTGTTGTCTAATGTTAGTTTTTAAATGTATAGTAACAGTTGTCTTCCGTTTTAATCCTTTTTTTTTGTGTATAGTTTTAACAATAATATCTTTCTTTCGTACAGACACCCAGCTATTTAGAGTCTAATGAATATTTAAAATAAAACTAGCTTACCCGGCGAACTCCGTTTCGCCACCAGATGGCTTCGTTTTTTTTTTAACATTTCGTTTGGGGATAAAAAGATGAAAAAAAATATTTTTTTTTTGTTTTATATTTGAAAGGAAAAAATGTATTTCATTTCACAACAGTAATGAGTTCATTTCGATTACAAAAATGAAGTGTAA
>JAPOND010000006.1:2652140-2662873 GCA_028829205.1 Ithomia salapia aquinia | reverse complement strand
TCCGGCTTATCTCTGGAATGGTTGGACTGATTTTGACGGTACTTACATCTGCCGGTAGCTGATGTAATAAGGAGTAACTTAGGCTACTTTTATTTTAGAAAAAATATTATATTTTAGAAAAAAATTAATAAAATGCAAAAACCAAAAAATAAACTAATTCACTTTTCTTCGCGGACGAAATCGCTGGTACAGCTAGTTAAATATAATAATAAAACCACCGCAATAATAATTATGATTTAACCTGAATTTCCGTTTTGAAGTACTTGTTTTTTTTAATACTTTCCCTTGAAATTCAAAATCACGTTCGATTCTCTACGTTTTGACACCTACTTTGTAACATTTGTCAATCTTGAATCACGTATTATCCGTTACGTGTTTTTCGGCTACGGTGACAATACACAGTGTAAGATGAATGATGTAGATGAATGATATAGATTTTAACTTAAACAATACATCACTTCATGGACGAGCTGTCTAAAGATCAATAACAAAATAGACTATTTAGATTTTGTGTTATTTGAACTGCTATAGCCGGAGACAATAAACTTGTCAGTACAACACAACATTTGCATAAAAAAACACCATTTACGATAGGTATCGCGACCTTTCTACTTAGGTATTATAGCGATATAATTCATCGACAGTTTTAACACGAAACAACACAGTACAACGGATCGAAACTTGTTCTAACTTCATTTTACGCTAGGCCCTGACTTTTGTACACTGTAAATTCTAAAAACATTAATACTATAGGTAGGTCTAGTAATATATACCTACTTCTTAAATTTAGTTATGTTCTGCGTAGATTTTACCCTATTACAAATTACAATAGATGTTTGGGATATACATATTTAAATATGTAACGATAGGCCTGGCATTAAGAACATTTCTGGTTCCCTATGTAAAGTTAATAACGTAATTTCTATGTAAGATAATAACGTAACGTAATATTAATAAGTAAGCAAAGCCAATTACTGCTAATATTGTGCAATTGTTGAATTAAATAAGTTTTCTTGGACCGAGTATGCCATTCTATGCTACTGTTAGTCATATGGAAGAAATTCCAAAAAAATATAATAAAATCGATACGGTCAGGGATTACAACGCACGACCTCTAAGAACACCGTCTCGGCACTTTACTGTATACATACATACCTATATAAAAATTAAAAAATCCAAGTTGAACAGATTCGGACCAAGACCAAGTTCTGAACAAATTCGCAAGGTTATTTGTTCAGAACTTGTAACGTTTTTATAAGTAAGTTTTATTACTAAGTAAAGATGAACAAGTATTATCTTACTTTTGAGATATTATTTGGAAGCAAATCGCTCACTATCTTTTACATCTATACGCCTTTAAGGAACAGTAGGAGCGAATTTTAAAATATGAGTTTTGTTTCTTTCAGCCGAGTTGGTTACGAACCAAGGAGTTTTGGGATAAATCTTTTGAGGATCGTTACGAGAAGATGAAAAACGACTCACGTCGGCCGAGGCTCAAGGTGAGACTCATATTATTTAATGATTAAAAGTAAGTGCCAAATAGATTTTATTACATTTTTCAATGTTTGCAGACGTAAGAGCTTGTCGAGATATAATTGTGTAGTTAAAACGAAGACTTCTGCGATTTGTGATGCTGACACTAATTTAAATACACTTCGCCTTTCGCTACTTAAACTTCAATATTATTCGCAATCCCTGTAATGTACCTATATAACCTCCTCTGTTGCGATTCAAACAATTAATTAACTTCTGCTGTTCTATTTAAATAAATAAGAGTCCAATTATACAGGTTCATCGACTATCTACATCTTACTAGTTAGGTATGTTTTGTATTTGTGTAAAAGCGAAAAACTTATCCTAACATTATTAGTTATTAGAAACAAAAAAAGAAGATGTTCTTAGGCAAATGTAATTGGGCAGTTACTTAGTTTGATAGTTTTGATAACCTAATTACGCTAGTGTTTTCTGCCGCAGGTGATTGTTGTTCCCCATTCGCATAACGATCCCGGCTGGCTGAAGACCTTCGAGCAATACTTCGAATGGAAAACCAAGAACATCATTAACAATATGGTTACCAAGTTGCACCAGTACCCCAACATGACCTTCATCTGGACCGAGATATCTTTCCTTAACGCCTGGTGGGAACGTTCACACCCGGTCAAACAGAAGGTATATAGCTAATGCTGGCGGATAGTCTAGAATTGTAGGTGCTACGATAAATGTTTATAATGAGCATGGTGATAAGCCTGTGATCATTTTCATTTAAAGCTTTAAAAACTTACAAGTCAATATTTACCAAAGAATATTTGTCATGTGTAGATGGACATTAGGGAAATAGTTTTGCCTGGTAAAATTAAAGAAATAATGCTTGGGATTCTTCTCTGTCGATCTTTGGGAAACCGTCGAGAAAGTGGAACGGTTTCCGATTTCTTTTCATTCTATATTTATTTAAATAAATAGAATTTTTAGGCACTAAAGAAGTTAGTAAAAGAGGGTCGGCTGGAAATTACGAGCGGCGGCTGGGTGATGCCTGACGAGGCCTGCACTCACATCTACGCTCTCGTCGACCAGTTTATCGAAGGTGCTCAAAAATATGATAAAACTGAACAATAAAAATGTACATCTATTTACAAGCTTTTTATTATGTACTTCCAGGGCATCAGTGGGTCAAGACAAACCTAGGCGTCACTCCGCGGACAGGATGGTCTATAGATCCGTTCGGGCATGGACCTACCGTACCTCATCTGCTGGAGTTAAGCGGGTTGGAAGGCGCCATCATCCAGCGCATACACTACGCCTGGAAACAGTGGCTAGCGCGACGCCAGATCGAGGAGTTCTATTGGACGTCCGGTTGGGCGTCGCGCAAGCCATCGCTCATTGTGCACAACCAGCCCTTCGATATCTACTCTATCAAGAGCACGTGCGGCCCACACCCCGCCGTGTGCCTCGGCTTCGACTTCCGAAAGATTCCAGGCGAGTACTCCGAGTACACGGCTAAGTACGAGGAGATCACAGAGCAGAACGTGCAAAGCAAGGCGCGCATGCTGCTGGAGGAGTACGAGCGCGTGGGCTCGCTCACGCCACACAACGTGGCACTCGTGCCCCTAGGTGACGACTTCCGCTACGAGTACGCCTCGGAGTTCGACGCGCAATACCTCAACTACATGAAAATGTTTAATTACATCAACGAACATAAAGACGTTTTCAATGCCGATGTTTCATTTGGAACTCCCCTCGATTACTTTACCGCGATAAAGGAGAGACATGAAAATATCCCCACATTGAAGGGAGACTTCTTTGTCTACTCCGATATATTTAGCGAGGGCAAGCCGGCATATTGGTCGGGTTACTTTACAACGCGTCCCTATCTTAAGATCTTAGCTCGCCAGTTTGAGCATCAGTTGCGGACGGCCGAAATCCTCTTTACACTGGTCTCCAATCACGTCTCACAATCTAAAAACTCCAACTTCGGCGCTTCCGAGAGACGACTAGAGAAGCACTTCGAGCAGTTAGTCACAGCGCGAAGGAACTTGGGTCTCTTCCAACATCACGACGCGATCACGGGCACGTCCAAATCCATTGTCATGCACGACTACGGCACCAAACTTTTTACGAGTATCTATCATTGCATTCGCTTGCAGGAGACCGCGCTTACCACCGTTATGTTACCAGACGAGTCGCTTCACTACCAAAGCATTTTACAGAGTCAGCTGGAATGGGAAACATACGGCAAACAACCAAGGCAGCTGCAAGTGTCGTACGTAGATAAAAAAAAGATCGTTTTGTTCAATCCACTTACGGAAGAAAGAACGGATATTATGTCCATCAGGTCTAACAGTACCAACTTACGCGTGTACGATACCCGAAGGAAGGAATATGTCCCATACCAAATTACGCCTAACATAGATATCCATGAAAATAACAAATTCGGTATCAGTGACGTAAATTTCGACATAGTTTTTGTGGCTACATTACCGGCACTAACGGCCGTGACATTCCGTCTTGATGAGCACAGCAATGTGTCGAAACACGCCGTTGTGTTCTGCAACAGTTGTGACCACCGTGCCACCTCTAGCCGCCCTTCTAACTTTGCCTATAAGAAGATGATGCCAGGCGATATCCAACTGGAGAACTCCATTTTGAAACTTTTAATAGATAGGAATTCTGGATTGCTTAGACAAATTTATAGAAAAGATATACGGAAGCGAAATGTGGTAGAAATACAGTTTGGGGCCTACCAGAGTGCCCAGCGGCACTCGGGAGCTTACCTGTTCATGCCTGACTACGATTCACCTGAAAAAAATGTTTTGCATTCCTACTCAAATGGAAACAGCTTACAGGATGATAACATTGTAATCATCTCAGGACCGATTTCTACAGAAATAACAACTTTGTATCTGCCGTTTCTTGTCCACACACTTAGAATATATAATGTCGATGATCCTACGTTATCACATGCTGTGCAAATTGAAAATATAGTTGATTTTGAAAGTCCCCCTAAAAATAGGGAAACCGAACTGTTTATGAGATTTCAAACGAATATTCAAAACGGTGAGATACCGGAATTTTATACCGATCAGAACGGCTTTCAGTACCAAAAACGCATTAAGGTTAACAAACTGGGCATCGAGGCCAACTATTACCCGATAACTACAATGGCGTGGCTACAGGATGAGGAGAGCCGCCTGACGCTGGTAACAGACCACGCGCAGGGTGCTTCCGGCTTTGAGCCCGGTCGTCTCGAGGTGATGCTGGACCGCCGCACACTTTACGATGATCACCGCGGCATCGGCGAGGGCGTCGTTGACAATAAAGCGACTTTGTTTCGGAACTGGTTACTCGTGGAACCCTTTTCTAGTCCGGGCGAAAGCGCGAGCACCAGCCGCGTTAAACGCGACGCACACATGTCCAATGTAGCCAACGAACGAAACTTCCGACTAGAACAGAGCGTCAACGAGTACGAGCTACCTTCCCGCGCGGCTGAGCGCCTTAGCCGCCACCTTAATTACCCCGTTAACATCTACGTGTTAGACTCGAGCGAGGTGGAAGGAGGCGATGTACGCACACATTCGGAGCATGTGTTTGCGGAGGGCTTCCCTCGCGACGTGCACCTTCTCACGCTGCGGACGATGCCAGACCCCACACTGGACCAGCTGCCAAGCGCGTCGGCGCTGCTAGTGCTGCACCACCCTGCCCGTAGCTGTAACATGGCCGACACTACAACCCCGGCCTTTTCGCACCCGCCTGAACCCCCAGCGTCACCAGCGCCACCAGCCACACGTTTCACACGCGCAACCAGGTTCCCTGGACTGCGCGTTTCCAACCTCACGGCGGTCAGCCTTACAGGAACGTCGTCGCTCGGGACGCTGGCCGGCCTGCACGAAATAGAAGTCGCGCCGCTGGAGATCAAAACGTATAAAATACGGTTTTAAAGACTGCTAGAATTAAGTGTAGACGATTTGTAAGTTTATTGTCCGGTGTTTACTGCTAGTGAGCCGAGACCGTGGACGTCGTGCGTATCAACACGTACGCGTACGCATTAGTCGAATTTATTACGAAATTCTATTCACCTTGTGTGCTTATTTATTCTATATATTTATCATAAGATTTAAATTAATCGACATAATAATTTGCAATACCTACTTCGGATGCAATGGTACTACGAACAATCAAGTGTCTAAAGTGACTAAAACTACCTCACGACCAAGACAGTAAAGTACATCTTCTACAAACTCTAATATTATATTGAGTGACTGTTTAATTATATTGTGTTTTAGTTATTTTTGATATTATTGTTTTTTGTGTATCACTATTAAATTTTGATCCAATATTGTTAATGTGTGATCTCGTTTAAGTGTAACTTTAATAAAAATGTCTGTAGTGTAATGATGAAATGTCTCTCTTCATAGATGTCACTGTTAGATACTGCGACAAAACTACACAGTGTATATATTTTTTAATTTTATTTACACTTTAATGAATGGGTGCAGTGATATTCTGGTCGCAGGTAGCCTTTTAGCCAAATGTTGTTGTAATTTTTATTGTTATTGAAGTGACGCAGTGGTTATCACTTGGGTTGTGTACGCTTGTTTAAGTTATTTACGTTTAAGTATTTAATTCAGTTGTAACGTTGCTCCGAGCTTCTCCGATGTGTTTTTGTTCACCTTTAAAATTGTATAATAGATATTGAACATAAAACAAACCAGAAAAAGAGTCATTAGCCATTTATATGCAATCTCTTTAATTTTTATACGGAGATAGTATTATTATATCCGTCGGTCATAGCAGTGCATATGATTGCACTTCTTCGAATCTACCGTGGCATTACAAAGACAAAACCTTGCACAGAGCTGGTGGCGGTTGCGCTACCGGTGCTCAGGGCGGCGTGCGTCTAGATTATTTAAAATATGACCGTTTAAGATGGGAATACAAAATAACGGTTTCTTTTAAGTATAAATATACTGTAATAGCTTTAAGTTTTTTTGTGTTTTCACGATTTATTTTAAGTTATAGGAATCTGAACACGTACAGGCTGTGTACATCACATCTTATTTTATATTTCATTATTAAAATAGTAAGAGAAAAACAATCTAATCATGTACAATTATTAATTAAATAAATTGTTTAGAGTTGAAATAATTTAAATGACCATTTAATAAAACTATACGTCTAATGTCAACGATAGATACAATTAACAAGACAAAAAATAAAACATTAGAGGTGTCAAGGGACACCCAGATGGAACGATGTTTCTTTATGTTATAATAATATTTTTTTATTAACGTAATAAAAACTTAATCAGTAGGCTCAACTTCTCAAATTTAGTAATAACAAAAATAATCGTACGACACCACACTGTTCAATGCGAAAGTGTCGTTACAACTTTTGGTCTTAATTTTTTCCGTCTAGGCTCCTTCCGCAACGCGCGATAAGGAACTTCGTTTACAAATGTTTATTAATAACATTATAAATGCAACACTAACAAATTTTAAATGTTGTCCTTTATGTGACGGAATGGTATTTGTTCATTTGAATTAAGATATGGCACAATGGGTGTTAGAAATTGTTCCAACAGAAATAAAATTGTGACATACAAATAAAATGTTTTATTACAATACTTGCATTCAAAATAGATTGTAGTTCATACAAAAAATAATCGGAAGTCAAAGCATTTAGAAGTTTCGTTAGAGTGTAGTTTGCACGAGGAAGAGGAATGGGAAACGAGTCAGGAAGCCTAACTGGAGTCATTTCTTCTTTATCCGACTCGCGATCCACTCCAGCCCCAGGTGAAGCCTGAAATAGTAACGATTTTAGAATACAGGCAGATAAAGGATCCGGAGGCAGTAGGATCCACATCGATAATGATATTTCTTTCCTTACATTGAACTAAAAGATCTGCAATGGTTTCTTAGCTTTTTAAAATAATCAAAGAAATTTCAACCTTTGTTTCAAAAGCAAAGACGTTAAACACTTTCACTGTGGCTGCACGGCATTGGCAATTTTTGCAAGTGCGGCTTCGACACGACAGATGTAGGATGGTATTTTTCGTAACTCCTTCCATAACATTAAAAACGAAAATAATAATTAGTTATGACCTAAGAACTTTCATACAAATTTGTGTATTGCCGCACTGGAGTTATGACAAATATTACGCAGACGTTTTGTCGGGTCGCACTTGCGTATAGATTTTATTTCCACATCTGTCAGAATGTTCAGAGGGACATGAAGGAGTTGGGCCTGTCCAATGACGATGCGTACCAGCGTAATAAATGGCGTCTCAAAATTAGAAAAGCCGACCCCGCGTAACGGGATAAGGCGAGGATAAAGAAGAAGAAGTCGTGTGGGGGCCGCACTCGCCTTGCACTAAAGATTACGCAGATGTGGTGCAGCCGCAGTAAGTGTTCATCTCAAGATCCGCTTGTTTACATATTGTCATTACAATCTGCAAATTATATTTGTTTTCGGAACCCACAGGGGCTAATTAAAGTTCTATTTTATCCATTGACTCAATGTAAATAATAAACTTGAGGGCAGTCACCCCTCGCCAGTGAGCGCGCAGCAGGCTTGAATGTGCCAGGGATGCTGCTTGATGCACGTCAGGTCCAGCTGCTGAGAGATCTCCGCTGCGGTCATTGATCCTTTAACGTCCTGCCAAAATACACACGCAGCTTGAGCATGTAAAATATATGGAACATCATTTTTGTAAACAATCATCTGACTTAATAAAAATGCACCTGTGTGTGGTAATTTGCATTTTAAACTACACTGAAAACTATATGTATATAATAAACAAACAATAGAAAAATGTAGAGAAGTTCATTTCTAATACCTATATATGTTTTAAAAAACCTATAATACTAATCAAATTAACTGATCAATGTCTGTACATGAAAAATAAAATAAAAATAGCATAAGTTTTATACACGCAAGAGAACACAGAACAAGGATTTTTTTTATATGTATATATGTATGTTTGTGCACGTTTTTCTTGGAAACAGCTTAACCGATTGGGATGCAGTTTTCAGTAATATATTATGATAAGCTTTACTTAACATTTAGTGTTTATTTTATTCAAATCAGTTAACGAATAAAGTAGTTATGTATGTCAAATTATGTCAATCACATGGTATATACCTACTAAGTAAAATATGTATAATAAACCTATGGAGGAGTTGTTTCAGTACGTTGAATATACTAGTACGTTGAATATACTATCTGTTTGTCTGTTTAGTTGCACGCATCAGCACTGGCACTGCTAGTATTATAATATAATTATTTTTCACACAAAATGAAAGGAGTATAAAGTTATGCACTTTCTTATGACAAAACAGTACATTTAAAAAGCAATGTAAATCATGACATATTTGTATTAATATATATATATTAGGGGTCTATTGTGATGTCTCATTTAATGCGACAGCTTGAAAACCAATATCAGCAGAATAAGCAGATAAAATTCATTTGAGTATAAACCATTAAAAGGAAACATTATATTATCATTGCAATATGTTATTTACACAGTGTTTATTTATCTTACTCATTTAATTAAGACACAACATTCCAGTGAAAACTTTCTCACTATGTTTTTGCCAATTGTACCCACCTGTTTATTGGCAAAGACCAAAAGACAGGCTTTGCCAAGTTCCTCATGGGTCAGCATGCGATGCAACTCCTCACGACTGATTCCAAGGCGTTGCCGATCCGTTGAGTCCACTACCATTATTATGAACTGAAATGTATATTTATCATGAGTGGTGACAATTATTGTAATATATGTAGTAGAATTAGCAGGGCAATATGAACTTATAGATTGTTTGCATACAAACAATAAAAATATCATTATTCTAAGATAAAAATGTTTTTCTTATCTAAAATATATATAAGGACATAATCGAAGACATTATGTGTGGTAATTTCATTTTAAGTGAATTATTATAAATTTATAAATATTAGGTAAACTAGATTGAATTAATAAATACAGAAAATATTGTTAGAAATTGATAATATAGATAAATATTTAGCTATTACCTCAACCTCAAGAACCATACTTGCACCCAAATGTATACTGGATAGTATATAGTACAACTTTTAGAAATCCATGTAAGTAGCTTTATTTGTGCAATACTTAAATGCTACTCAAAACAATTCTTTTACTTCCTTTTACAACAAAACTTGTGTATGTTTTGCTCGGTAGAATTGAAAGACATTACAATAATAGGATATAAAACAGACCGATGGACAGAAATATGTAATTTACATACAAATAAGTCACAACTCTGATTATTAAAGTAATTTGCAGTATATATGTAACATATTTATACTTACTTCACTGTTAGTGTAGTAAGTATTCCAGGCAGAGCGCAGGCTCTGCTGACCACCAAGATCCCACATAACAAAACGCAGATTGCGCCACACCACCTCTTCCACATTGGAACCAATAGTTGGCCGTGTGTGTACGGCCTCCCCCAGCAACAGTTGGTACAAAATTGTGGTCTTACCTGCATTATCCAGACCTACCAAGACCAGTTTGTGTTCTGAAAAGTGTGTGTAATTACTAGTTAGCAAGTAGATACTTATTTAATTGTTCAATTCACTAAATTTTTTTTCTATGCTTATGTGCAGAATATATTCTGTCAAAGTCAAATCATTAGCAATTTATAACTTTATGTACAATTGGACTCTACTTATTTTTTTAAGACATGAATTTAACTGTGTTATGTCTATTGAATATTATGATTTTGATATATGTCTAAACCAAGACTAACTCTGCATCTACGCGGATGTGAGGATCATTTCTTTGTCATGACATTAATCTTCTTGTTAGTCTAATGTTACATCTTACCTTCATTCCCGAACAAACTCCAAATTTTTGATATGAGTAAGCCCATTGTAGTTTTTACAGATTACAGCACAAATTAAAAACAGTTACTTTAGTATCTAAATACTAACATACTCAATGCCTTAGTCAATATAATAACGATTGTATCTTGTTAAAACTTAATTTCTAAACTCAATATTTAACAATCAATCACGTGTTGGTTAAAATAAAAGCAGTCATTATTAAACAATTGGCGTAAAACTTTTTTCAAAAATATGTTACGCGTCGCATAAATTCTTTTCTACTAGAGCAAGTGATATTTTATAATATACACCTGTTGAATGTAGGTCAACAGATTCTCCACGTATTCAATTTAGAACATAAGTTAACATTATAAAAGAAGTCACTACTTTAA
>JAPOND010000006.1:2629871-2641951 GCA_028829205.1 Ithomia salapia aquinia | reverse complement strand
AAAAGTATTCCCTATCTTTTGTTTAGTAGGTACCTTTGGCAGTACTTGTTTTTAGCTTTGAAACAATAGACGGTAGGTACCTACTTATATAGAAAATAAGCCTACTTTAAAAAAAATTGGTTTCGGCAAAAATAGAACTAAAATCAATGAAAATGTTAACATCTGATTCAGATAGGGAAGGCTTATATAACAATTCCATGCAGACAAAGTCGCAGGTGACAAACAGCTATTTATAAAATAATAAACAAGCCTCAGATTGCAAATATGTTTCAATACAAATAAAAAATATATTATTGCTATATATTTTTATCTTAATACTACACATTAAAAACATGTAGATAAATAGTTGCCAGTTGGTTAAGGACTAGACTAATTTAGACAATCTAATCTATTTCCTTGTTAGCTTTCATCAAGCTCTATATTTGCGTTACATTGAATTATCAAACTACCATTTTATTAATATTTAATTTAGGTACAGATTTCGTTTCATTATTATTTTATTGTTTGTATAAGTAGGCTTAAATCTATATTATGTAGGTATGTAGGTACTTGAATATTAGCATTCAATTCTACTATTTCAAAATACAAGTTTTAAGTGTTTTTTGTAGGTAGAATGCCTTGAAAATGCTTGGAATATACTAAGACGTTTATACACGGACAACGCATTCATGTTTGAAGCGAAACTACGGCCGTGTTTTAAGAGCATGAATGAAGGCACCAATCCTCTCCCTCCCAACACGACTACGCCCTACATCATACCACCGGTGCTATGCTTCCACTTGTTTGGTAAGTTCATAACAGTTACTTAGATAGAAAAATACGGTGTAATTTATTAATAAGCCACGGGCTCAGATGGCGAAGGCGGTGGGCTGCTGCAGGCGGACGATACGTTTCCGAGCAGCCTTATGAACAGCCTGGAGTTCGACTTCACCGCGACGGCGGCACATCTAGAGGCAGCGCGGGCGCTGCCGGCGCAGGCTGAGGCTCTGCGGCGGCGAGCACGGCCTGTGCTGCAGCCCGCCGCCGCCGCCTCGCCTGCGCTTCTCGACCTGTTCCGCACCGAACTACATGCTGCCTTCTTGTGGGGCGAGCGAGGCGCGCGAACTCCGCCACTGCAGCGTTTCGCGCGGCTCACCGACGTGCTCACTGCCATGGCTGTTAAACTTGCCGCACGGGCTCCAGACTCCGACGACGCCGTCTAGTCGCATTTAGAAACCTAATGATTACCCTATACAGAAGGATGTATTGTCCTCGAACTTTGTAACATGAACCGCTTGCATTAACTGTTACAGCTGCCTAAACATGGTATTACAATATAAAATATTTGAGTGTTTAGCAGATTCTTGGTGTTTTTAAATTTTATTAATTCATATTTTATAGTATACCAACATTTTATAAAATAGATTTTGTTTGCTGGTTTGTAATTATGCCATTTATGTGTTAATATTATTAATTTAGTGCCAAACCTGTTCAAATTTTATTTTTCTTTTTACATTTATCTAGTCCTGCATTATGTGAAGCACAAATTTTTTCTGTCTCTCTTAATATAGTATCAGGGAGTGTTTATTATTCTTTAAAATGTCTATACATGAGTAGATACATAACAAACCCAAGGCATAACTTGGACTTTGATTGGTGTTAGTAATCCATCGAACTTTACCACTTTTTAGTGGTAAAGTTGTATCTAAGCTTTCTTTAGGAACGCATAGCAAGATTCCTTCCTGACATTTCCAATTTTACACCTCTATCTTCTAGAGCTCTCTGACCCTAAGTGCTGAAACTAATTAAAAATATATTTTATCTTTACGCAAATTATATAATTAGTTCAACCTAGGCTTATAAGGTACCTAATAATGTCTACAAATTCACTACCACACTGCCACGCCCGAGACTTGTTTAAAACTCATAGGAAATATTTTTTTTAATTAGGTATAGGTAGCGTAATTATACAGTATACTACTTAAATATTGTTCATACCTATTATATTATCTAATGTTAGATTAAGAGTTTGAGGCGACCAAAATATCATGAATACTAAAAATAAATAGGTTCAGATATAAAATAGCTTTATTTATGCTTTATTTGCTACTCAACCTATCTCTATAGTCGTCATTCATGAGATGATGTTTATATTACACGACAGTTATGTGATGATTAGAATTTTATATAAGACTATGGTATTTGGTATTTATTTACCTTTATGATTTATGATAAATATTATATAGGTACTACATATGTACTTCTATATTTATCAAACTAGTTAAGAACCAATTCGGCGTTGCTACTAATAAGCTTGAAGCATGGCCAACTTGCGAACTAAGACTATTAAAGCAAAGCTATTTAAGGGTAGCAGATTGTTGCATGCATAATATTTTATAATATTATAAAGAAAGAAAACTTAGCAGATATCTTAACTAAGACAAAAAGCCAAACTTTATATTCTTTACATTTTAGACCTTCCTCAAGAATTGCACATCTTTTACTCAAAGCTGTACAAAAATCCATTCAACATTTTGAGAAAATCGATCACATATAGGCAGACAGATTTTGCTGACTTTGTTTTATAATATATATATAAGACAGATAGGGAAAGAAAAAAAATCCGTTCAGTATATTATAAGAAAATCGATGTCTTACAGACAGATTTTTTCTGACTGTTTTATAATATGAAACTTAGTCCAGCAAATATTTGTATTTTATGCAAAAAAATATAAGTTTTGCTCTAGTAAATACAAAGTCAAAAATAGGATTCCACTTATTTTTATTAATTATTTCGATCACAAAGGGTTACGTTAATTTAATTATTTAACTACTTTAAAATGAATACCTTCTGTGAATATTTCAAGCGCCTACATATATATATTGCCTTATAAATAAAAACGTTTGCTGTATGGCCTGTTAATTAAAAATTCTCTAATTTTGTTTTTAGTATTTGCTGTTATAGCGGCAACAAAAATAAATAATATGTGAAAATTTCAGTTGCCTAGCTATCACGGTTCATGAGATGTAACCTGGAAACAGCAGACGGCCAAAGACTCACGTTTGTTGTATGGGAGGCTTCCCTTAAAGAATATTTTATTCTGTTTTTACTATTTGCTGTTTTAGTGGCAACAGAAATACATCATGAAACTTTCAACCTTGTTAGCTAGGCAGCTATCACGGTTGATGAAATAAAGCAACAAACAGCCGGAATGCGAAGTCTTAGTAATAGGGGTGCGTTTTTAACCTTTTTAGTAGGGAACTCTAAACAATCAATTAGAGGATATAGAAGGATAGTGACCTTTAATACATTACATATCAAATGAAACTAAATTACTTTTTATATTTTATTTAAGCGGTACTGTGTAGTACTAGACATCAATGTAAAAGTATTTACTTATTTCAAACACTTACAGTATACTAATATATATATATAGGTTAATATCTGACTGAATACATATTTATGATAAGTTAATTTGCAATTCTATCAAATATATTAAAGTAAAAAAATAACAATTGTTAACCGTGGCGCTGACTGACTGCTCTTATCAACACTTGGAAAAATATCATATTAACAGGAAAAAAATTGTTGTTAGTTGGATTTCTCAGAATTTATATCACTGTTATAAAAATAGATCAAAAACCTGTTGAGTAAAAAGAAATGTCCTATATTACAACAGTCCTTTGCCATCCGTGTGCGTTTGATCAAAACTAAACGAAACTGAAGCTACAGCCTGAAGAGTAAAGTCCTGCTAAAGTACATAAATTAGTTTAAAAACCCTCCGGAATCAAGGATAGCATTAATCAACAAGACAGAATATCTGCGACTGTCGCGGTACGTCGACATAGCCCGCGCCCGCACACACCCACACCCTTAACCTAGTGTACGAGTACATCGACAAGTAACTACTACATACTTAAGAGACGCTTCTTTGAATTAACTTTTTACCTCATTTTTCCAAGCCAACTAAACATTATAAATTAACAAGCGAAATTATTTTCATTTTGTGTTGCCTCCATCTATCACAATCAGATAGATACAGTGCATCTTTAACAATACAAATATATTGTTGACAATGACCGACTTACCAGCATAAGTCAAAACGATATGATGGGATCCGAAGTTGTTATTCCCGAGGGAACATGCTTATAGCCTGTCATAACAGTAGTCAAAAGTAGATCTAATAATAACAATATGTAACGTCGGCTGTACGGGGCATAATTTACCATGCCTCAAATATAACTATATATTTTGGAAGATAATAAAATTAAACGGAACAGTCCATAATGAAATGATTGTATTAACAAAGCTCGCCGACCTCAGCGACCTAGAACTTGAGCGACTTCGCAAACAACGCCACCGTCGCCGACGTCTTGTCTCCGTTGAACCGCCTCAGCTCCACGACGGCCTGCAATCGTCCACAATTATCTATAGTTACTGTTGTTACACTTATGCAAAAATAAATATTCCTTTAATGCTTTTAGAATGAGCTAGACAAAATGCGGACAAAGCTAAAGTGACATCAGTCAGGTAGAGATATTTTACATATACTAACATCTGTTACGTCTTTATCAAAATAGGGCCTCTACCAGACGTTTTAATTTGAGGTACACAAGTAATCATCAAAGTGTAAAGGTATAATTAAAAAGTTTACCTGTGCCCTGGTGAACCCTAAAGCCACGATCTCCTCTACGTCGGCTTCGCTGAACCTGTCGGAGGACAGGATCCTGAAACTTGTGTTTAGTCCTGTATAAAAAATATTGATTAGTTCAATGTTCTGTATTTAGGGAATATATTTATGATATATAATAACCGGTACCGGGTCTCTGAGTATTAGCCGCGTGGGCGGGAGGGGACGACGGGCCTGCCGCGTCTGTCCTCACACAACATGGTTTAGTACACTCTGTGACAGCGTTCATCAACATTACATAATATATGTTAGTCATTATTACGTCACGACAGATACCACGTCTACGAGTAATCTCAACATTAGTACCTTTATTGTTTTTAAATAAATATTACGGCACAGTCCTGTATTACAAAATATTTATATCAATGATTAAAATCTTAACAAATGCACAGTAAAACAAGTAATGTGACATACTGTAATATAATAGTACGAAGCCAAAGCATATCTATTTAATTGAATGAAAGGGAAACGATTACAGTTACATTAGACAATCATATAAAACAAATATCAAACAAAACAATATTTTACAATTTTTATTCATTTTGAGAATAAGTATTATTTTAATCCTCCACTCGGGAAGGTCACGAGTTATTTTTGTGTGCCCTCTGCTGCCGGGAGGAGGGTTGGAGTGAGGAGGGAGGTCACTTCTCTCGTCTCGCACCTCGCTTGGAGCCGGCGATGGCGTCGCGCAGGAGGCGCTCGTCGCGCGCCGCGAGGTCGTCCTCCGAGAAGCCGGACAGACGCGCGCACTCCGGCAGCTCCGCCTCCGACAGGAAGGGAGTCTCCGTGCCCGTCGTGCCGATGTGCAGCACGTTGCGCTTCAGGTCGATGTTACACTGCACATACACATACGAAGTCCTAAGCACCATGAATTCTCAATGATAATAATTTATTATTGTAGTGAATATGCTACTTGATGTCGTTTGAGCATATCCAGCCCAAGCAGCATGTCCATGGGCTGCTCCTCAAGCACCGAGAAGGAGGTAGTGAGGAAGTCCTTCTCGATGCGCATCTGCACCATGTGTATGCGCCCGATGATGCGCTGCACGCCCACGCCCTTGGCGATGCCCGCCCATCTACAAGTAAACAATACAAAATACTTCATTTAAAAATAATTGTCTTATCAACAAATAAATATTTCAGTCGAGTTTGAATAATAAATAATATTAGCAATGTTAATAAAAAACAGTATATATTTAAAGTTTGAACAAAATGAAAACAGTGATTGTGACCTTGTTCATGTTGATAATTATTACGGTAAATATGTATTTTTAAGTGTCAAGTGATTTATTTGAATAAACTTTTAAAGGGTAGAAATTTAATTTATCAGTATTATTTTAAGTAAACAAAAATATATTTAATACATCATTTGATTTTAAATTATAAAATATATAATAATATTTAATGAAAAATTTCTAACTAATAATATACATATTTAGTACTCCATTGCCAAACTATTCATTATTTAAAGTTCATAAAATAATTTATAAGTAACCGAGCTCGTTAAATATGTTTTAAGCAATAATAATAAAAATATATACTAAATGACAACTTTATACATATAAATTAAACATTTTAATAAAAGGTTAAAAGTTTTAGTTACTTAAATAAGCAGAAAAAATCTGTTAGTTAATAACTTTATAATACGATGTTTTTGAAAACATAAGAGTAAATATCTTCTTGCAGGTTAAACATATTTACATTATATACTTAATTTCCAATTATTTATAATTGTGACTAAATTACCTCTGATCAACGAGCCGCATGATGTTGCACCTCTCCGCACAGGCCGCCGACATAATAGTAGTTTGAGCTCCAGAGTCTATGAAGGCTTTCACAGGGAAACTGTATAAAAACAATTTTTATTACTTATAACAATGCATTTTTTTTACAATTAATTACAAGTCCAAAACTTTTTTTACCCATTCACATGACAGTTTATGTAGAGCATGACCACTGTTCCAAATGTCTCGGGGTTGTACTCCATAGCTGCCTCCATGTTCGCTTCAATGTTCTTTTGCCTGATCTCCTCCGCAATCATGCGCTGCGCCTCTGTGTCAAATGGATCTGAATTCATCATCCTAAGAAAATTCATTTAAGTCTTCATTATAATATGCTGTTTAAATGCAGATTTAAACCCTTTTGATAGAGGAGGTATACATGCTCAATCATGCTTTTTTTAATGAAATCAAGACAACACCACAACAGTTATATTGCAAGCATTAAGTGTTGATGAAAAATAAAAAAAAAATGCTATCCAAATTAAACCAGCAATTTCTACAGCACTCTTGGCGATAACCATCACCAAATCATTTTTAAATGCCAATATAACAACTTGATGCAAATTGCACCAAATTGACACTAGCCTTGAAAACCAACACACAAGCGAGTGTCTACAATTCAACAGTCACCTTATTCTTTGTTGTTGGCGCTCAGTTCTAGCTGAAATTTGTTCTCGAAGCACTGAAGCAAATGTATCTATGGAAAACAGTGAATTTAAAAGTTTAATGCTTCCAAAAAAACATTCAATGAAAACTTACTCTTTTATAACACATAAATATTTTTATTTTAGATGTAATACCAAGATTGCCATTTAACAGCGCATCTGCCAGTCTTGGATTGTTCTGTCTAAGTAGAGCAAGCTGGTCAGGATTGGCCAGAAACATCTCTCTGATTATACGAGGATCTTCCTCTATTGTTGGATTTCTGCCATCCATTGAAGTGCTTGGGGGAACATGTATACTGCTGAAGTCAATTGTGGACAAACCTTCAGGATGCACTAAAACAGACGGGCTCTTTATTTCCTTATTAAAAAATAACTAATATATTTGTCTTTTGACAACTGACATTTTTAATTTTAATATTTTTTACAGTTTTTCAAACTTATTCGTGTCGCAAAATGAACAGTGACAAGATACAGGCAGTATATGTTAGATATTGTCATTTATATGACAAACGAAAATCGATAATGACAAAGCAATTTAAAATGCAAAAGATTATTGTAGTGAGCTGGACCTTGATTCGCATCGGTCAATTTTAAGTGAGAACCAGATTGCACCATCCGTAGCATTACGAGAACATCTCCGTCTTCAACGCCCAGTTCCTTCAGTGATTTCTTATCTTGTCTCATTGGCTTCCCATTGAAAGTCAAAGTTATGTCGGCCGCGGGGAAGCCAGATACTATTTCACAAAAGGCCTTGAAATTTTCCAATTCTAGGTCTTCAGAAACGTCCAGAACGAACAACTCGTCGTTGAGGGTGGTGACGTTAACTCTCATCGTGAATTATTGATGATGCGCAAAGACGAAGTGAACTGTTTTGGCCAGAGATGGTTCGTGTTATTTATTTTTGGGGAATGACTGTCCAAAACATTGTATTATATGAAAGCGTCGTGGAAAACAAAGGTTTTCGCTCGGTATAACACACACAAATGTAACTTGTTCTTGATTGATTCAATTCCAAGTTTTGCGAAGGTAGCGATCTGACTCTAGCGTCTGCTTTGTGGCTAGTAGGGATGCGCATATGTTCCCGATATTTCAGATAATAACCGAATTAAAATTCTCAAAATGAAAAGTTTTTTTTCAATTTCTATTTATATAGAAATCGAAAAAAAAATAATGCAGCATTTTCTGTTTCGTGAACAAAGCCGTCTATATTCTAACTTTCTAAAATGAAATGTTACATTGTAAATGAATTTTAATTAAATGATTTTATTTAAATTTTCTAATTTATTACATCAAAATAATAAGATCACACTGGAATATATTAATACAATAAATCTGTAAAATACCGTAACACAAAAAAATATTTTCGATTCTTCAACAAAAACTTTTTGATACATCACTAAATAAAGTAAATGACGAGAGAAAACTCGAGGAAAACCTTTGTTGTTAATTTTCTTTGTAGATAGGTAGTTTTAAATACTAATTCTCCTTTAAATTGCTTGTAGACAATATATAATGTTTTTTATTATTCAAGCTATGTTGTTAAAGTTTTGTTTGTAGTGACTAGGTCATGTGAATTTCGTTATTTGATATTTCAGTTTACAATGTGAAATCGTTTACTCGTCTCATCGTTTGTCCCACTATGGTAAGTTTTTAATAAAATATGAATACTTTGATTTATATATTTTCCTATACATAGTAACAAGGTGGTAAATAGATAAGACTAGTCTGTATATTTTACCGCTGTTTAAGTAATTTAATATTAAAAACAATGAAAGTGATTCACAAAACTAGTTGAAGCGTTCAAACATGAGATTTCAAAGTCGACACTCGCATGGTAATAGGTAATCGGCCTCGCATTATCGAGTATATCCCTCCTTTTGTGATTTTTTCATTAAATATATGTATTATTGATTACGAATATATTTCCAACTACGTGAATGGCAGAGAACCTAATGAAAGTTTTGAAAATTACATATATGTAGTACATATTTGTACTTTATTGCGGTCCAGATATATTTTTGAATTGTGTTATTTGACTAAAAGGTTTGCATTAGTTAGTCCTTATATGCAGATATATATAGCTCAAAAAACAATAGCGATAAAATTAACTTTTTATTATTTGTCTAAGCAACTCATACTAAATATTGTATAATATGGAATACAAATTTAATGAAATTAATTTAAAACATTGTTTTTTCGTTAGATGTGGCCCAAAAAGTATGTTTACTAAAAGTAATTTAAATATTTTGTAATATATAAAATTATAATAAGGTACAGCTTGATATACGCTAAAAGGTTTAGAAATGGGAACGAATTGAAGATTATCTGTAGATTCTAGTGTAAAGTTCACATCACAATGTCATCGGTGGGGCAGCTGGTACCACAGGTGACCCGCGGTCCGCCTAACAGCTCAGTAAGGTTTAATGGGCCTCACATTGAAGGATCCTTCTGCTCCCTCATCAACTACAACTATGACCCCGCTATCAGTGTCATATGTGCCATGTATATTGTCTTTGGAATTGTTTATACTCTATTTGGTGAGTGAATATTATAAAATTTACATAGTTTTTTTTTTAATAGTTCACATTGCCTATTTCTATATTTCTAACATACAGACATTATTTCAATAAACATTTTCAATAAAATTATGTTCCAGGATACAGATGCTTTAAAGCCAGCATGTTCTTGACGGGTTTCACTTTTGGTTCTGCCATAGTATACCTTATCTGTCTCCAGGAGTATCTGATGCCGCCATATGGCAATGTCGGTAAATATGAACCCCGGTTACTCTTGCTGTAACTAATTTTAACGACAAGCCTCTTTTAGCTATTTGATTAAAAGTTTCGTTTACCATGCCATTGTTAACTCTAATTCGATAAACCAAAAAAATGGTTTATGGTATGATGTGATAATTTGGAAGCATGAGGTAGTTTTACGATGATGACGCGGTACAGGGGTGGCGATGTGCGCCGGGCTGTTGTTCGGTCTCATCACGATGCTGATCCAGTACGTGGGGCTGTTCGTGACAGGTTTTCACACGGGGCTGCTACTGGCTGTGGCGGGGCTCGCCATTTACGACCACTTCCTCGAGGCCAGACCCAATACAGTGAGTGTTTACTTGTCCTTTTCATTGTGTGTTGCTTATAGTGGTTGTTGATGTTTTCAATTTTAAATATCAAGCAAATATATGTTGATTTTTTAAAATCGTATTTTAAGCCGTTATCTATTGAAAGTACCATTTCTTGCAATAGATATAACTCATTTTATTATAAATACATTAGCAGTTTTTTTAAATATATTCTGGGCTTGCGAATACTTTGATTCTTTGATTGCGAATGATATAAAAACAACCATACTTGAAATGTCTAATATTCTAAGTTTATTGTTACTATGCCTACGTAGTTATTTATAATTATTTATTTAAAATAAGACGAACACACCGAGTTTTAGGACAATGTATAGAAACACGTAATATGTGAATTCTTTAGCTATCGTAAAGTACATCAAGTATGTATGTTAGAATAGATTTTGTGCTTCCTATTACTTACATAATATGTAAATGTATTTTTATAAATATATTTGCACCGTCCTGCGTCTAGACTGTAGACTAGAGTTTGTTTACCTCGCTCGAAATTGGCTTCGGACACGATAAAGAAGAGTATTGAGATACATATTATAATATTAAATATAGTAATATTGCACACATTGCTATAAAATTTAACCTTATGTAATAAAACCAATAAATACAAAGCATAGAAATCATAGAATGTTTCTTTATCTTTAGTACCGCCCAGAGAATCATACAAATATCGTAGTTTTTATTATTAAAAAATCAAATTTCCGTCACTATTTATCACATATTTTACGAAATCGATGGGAGTTACACTTTTTTAGCATTTAGTACCATATATTTAAACCAAAAAAATACCTTTGGTAATAAGATTTAAGGTCCTTACCTTAAATCTTATTACCAAAGGAATTCTTAACTTCAAAACCGTTGAGAAAAAACTTAAATACCTTGCATAATATTTTAGAAAATAAATAAAATTGATTCTATTTTTTTTTACGTATCTGTAGTTACACATGACTCTTAGTGCGTTTCAATAAGGTTATAAACCTTTTTAATTTAATTGCATTTTTAATTAATTCACTATTGCAAATATTTCTAAAATTCAAATATTACCTCAGTCAGTCGGCATGATGCCTTTGTTGTGGGTGGTCCTGTATCGCTCGTAATAAAAAGTAGGTATTGAAAAAGAACACTGTATGAATACAAAATATTTAATCAAACCTACCTTGATACTTTAAGAGTTTACAAAATACATATTTTATGTAGTCACCTAGACAAATTAAAAAAAATATTTTTTAAAGTAATATGTTTTGTTTCGATTATGAACGGATTATTACAAATTTGTCTGGACTTGGTTAAATGACCTGATGGTATACTGATGGATGGAAGCTACTGGAACTCCTAGACGAATAGACCTGGGTGTACCGAGTATGGGCTTCATTTGTTGCTTTTGGTAAGGCTTACAAGTTACAACATTGGCAACCGCATTGATGGAGTGACCTGAAGGTATTCTGAGAGATGGATGCTACTAGAACTCCTAGACGATTAGAGATGGGTGACTCGAGTTTGGGCTTGTTTCGTTATGTTTGACAAGATCTTCCCATCGGACCTCATGGAGTGGCATGAAGGTATACTGATGGATGGATGCTACTGGAACTCCTAGACGCATAGAGCTGGGTGTCTCGAGTATGGGCATGGAGTGACATGAAGGTATACTGATGGATGGATGCTACTGGAACTCCTAGACGCATAGAGCTGGGTGTCTCGAGTATGGGCATGGAGTGACATGAAGGTAGACTGATGGATGGATGAATGTTTGCTCAGACTCAGCTCTTATCAGCAGAGGAGCATTCCGAGCTGGCTTACTCACGGACTGACTATACTGACGTTTGAA
>JAPOND010000006.1:205694-216477 GCA_028829205.1 Ithomia salapia aquinia | reverse complement strand
AGTAGGGATGGAGGGATTAACGGTATCATATGTTCGCGAGACCCCCAAAGACCACCGCGACTAACCACCACGACCACGCGGACGAAGTCGCGGGCAAAAGCTAGTAGATTTATAAGTTCACAAGTATTTATTCCGTGGTGCATTATTACTGGATAAATTTATAATGTTAATTAATATTTTGTTTTTAGGCTAACTAATAAATGGCTTTTTTATTTGATATTATTTCGTTTCTTATGTTGTTATTTAAATTGCTTGTTTTCTTTATGTATTTAATTCTAATATTATTTTTATTTTGTGTTTGCGTCTTATTCATTCATTCATTCATTTTTGTTACGTTTCTAATCATGAAAACCTTTTATTGGCTGGCTGTTTCTATGAATGTAACTATTATATTATTTTGTGCTGTTGGTTTTCCAATAAATAAATAAACAAGTGCATTTGAGTGCTAACTTGAATCACAAACTCTGCTATCTAATAACATTCAAATATAATTAAATGAGTTTTAAATCAAGTTTATCAAATCCCTATTTGGTTTGTGATTATTCCATACATTGCACCAGTATGTTGATAAACAATTATTAAATAAAATTGTTCTATTATCACATTTAATAACATGTAAAAACAAACATACATTGTAAAAAGTAAAGTAGGTACATCAACTTATTCAGTCTTTAATTAAATTATTATTTGTAATTTATATTATGTAGCTGCAACCACTGTAACCACTTCTATGGAGTTTCTATATTTTTTCTTAGTGAAATTACTATTATTATTATTTAAAACTAAAAACCCTTGCGAATGTTATATATCATATACCTAGTGATGTGTGTAGTTATTCTAGCTTATTTCTAAGGACCAGTATTTAGTTTTTAATCCTATTTTTTCTCATATATAATTTCTTATTGAGTAACAATATAAAATATATACATATAACTTAAGCATATTGAAGTTTAGGAGGTTTTATCTACGAACACCTATATTAAACCCGTAGCATTAACCTAATGTGGTACGCATTACAAGCCTTCTGTTGTGTATGCAGATAGTTAAAAAACTGCAATGATATACTTATTGACCTTGGAGAATACATGTTTCTAGAGTCTACATAATTCTCACATTAGTAACATGAATAACGCTGACTTGTAAATAAATCTGATTGATAGTTTAATAGTTTGATAAATTAAATAAAAAAGATTTATAACATAGACACAGTGATTTAGATAACATATTTATGTAAGCTTCACTTAAATTTATATATGAACAATGGAAAATATTCATAAATAAAATTATTTCAGGAAAATAAACAAAAACTATGTTCTACACTTAGTTTGTTTCAAAATTAAAACATTTTGAATTAATAAGGCATTACAAAAACATTCAACAAATTTTACTTATTGTAAGTTATTGTAGATTTTTTTATTATAATAATATTTGCTGAATTATAACATAAAGGTGAGTAAATTGAAAAATAAAAACATGAAAGCTTACTCTGTAATTTAGTTTTTTTTAAGTGAAACATGAAAAACATTTGAACAATATGTAATGACATATTGTTGACAAATTCAGACATGTCATGCGGAGGAAAAATTAAATAAATGAATAACAGGTTAAATTACAGCTTATTTTTGTAACATTCCAAGAAATACACAAAGACCTACATCAACATCGGACTTATCTGTTTACTTATAACGCAATTCTTTTGTTGTTTTTGATTTATTCTAATTCATTTCTTGATTTAAAAGAACACAAATACTTAAGACTTAGTGAGTTTATCTTATGAAGATTTTATAATTGTTTTAAGTTTTATTATTAAAAAGTGTTGCACCTGACCTGACCCTATCATTAAAGATAGTAAGTTTTAGATACAATGCATTCCTCTAAGTATTTATATAACATGTTTTAGAGGAAGATACAGCAACCTGTTACAAATTTAAGATCAAGAGAATCAGAAGTAGAGCTTTGGAGACATGCCAAGACACAAAGATGTATAAAGGAATGTTTACGTTAACGGAATTTAGGATAAGAAGTTTGTTGAGAAAACAGTAACGAAAATAGCGCGACAAAATTCTTTCACGCCACAAGACAAGCAACTTGCAACATGTAATTTTGTAGGAGGGCGATATTAACTGTTTTCGCTATGTAAGGATATGGACAGTGTCAAATTAATTTAAATTATCTTGAAAACGTTGATGACTCACCAATGTTTTAAATTCCAATGTTAGCGGGAAGTCAGTCCATTATTACAAAACGAAAGGAAACCTGGATACCACCCCAAGACACTCACATTTTTTTATAACACCAACGCTTTTATACAAGATATACACATCACTATTACGGTACTTGTCGAATAATTAATTCACAAATATTCGAAGGGTTGCCGGTTAAGCTTACTATTGTGAGAAAAATGCACTTGATCACACAAAAACTAATAAAATTTCACACACAAATGCCATTCTCGCCGCTTGCTCCTTTCATTCGTTTCATTCCAAGTTCGTACTTAGACGAAGTTCAGCCGTCACCGATCCGCGACCGAACAAGAACGAGTTGAACTTCGGATTTGAAATTTGAATATATATTAATTGACGCCCAAGCGCCTCGTTGTTAAATGTTAACAATTGCAATAAAAACACTAAACTAGTGACATTAAAATAGTTTTAGTATTAATTTTTTTAAGTGCTTATTTAAGTGTTTTCAAATAAAATAAACTAAAATATTTATTAATATTTCTTGATTATTTATATTAGGTAAACTGAATTCTGTGTCTGATCATAATATTATATTTGAAAAAATATTCTAATAATGTGCTATATTAAGTAAATTCACTATGTATTAACAAGGTACATACTTCTGGAAATAGTTTAAAAATAACACAATTTATAGTAATCATCATTCTATTATTTTTTAATATTAGAAATCTTAACGACAATATATTTTTTTATATAATATATAAGAGCTATTATTATTATTAAATTATATTTCATCCATTCGATTTATATTTATAGTTTTTTAAAATATGACTACACCGAATATGGTATATTTATGTTTTATTATGAAGGTTATATTATTTACTTTTTTAATTCAGCAGCAGGATAGGGCTAGGATAACATTAGCTCACGATGATTTGGTTCATTTTAGCCTATTCGTGGTATGGATTGGATAAACATTGGCGATATAGGTACTACGGCAGTAATACGCTGTGTGATGTATATTTCTGGACCATTTTTTTGGGATTAATAAATAATTAATCTTAGTTGGTGTTTATCTGTGGCTTTTTTTTACTGCTGTATTTACAACCATTGACATTTAGCACTGACAGTCTGACAATTGACAATAAGGAAAGTCAGCTGCATGGTTGGAATTGTCAGATGTCAACATTAAATATGTATTTTCGTTTTGTCTTTTACAGATAAATTAAAATTTGCTACATGAATAATCTGATTAAAGTAGAATGTCTCGAGATAAAAGTGTGTGGTTTGCTGAAGAAATCTTGCTAGATGCTAAACTTATAAACTTTCAGTTAGAAACTGGAGAATGGGATGCCGTAGAGGAAATGTTACGTGCAGAAGCACAACTCTCCCGCGACGCAGAAACCGGGAGATTGCGACCGTAAGCATTGGTTTATAAACCTAAAATTGTAAATTAGAGAGGAATTGTTAGTTAATATTTTGAATTTTCGATTTCAGTAAAAAGGCCTCCGAATACACATTACGGCTCATAGCTGAAGTTTTACATATCATGCGATTAGATGTTGAGCAGGCGTCATACAACCGTAGCACTCTTGCCGTGGCGGAACAATGTCTGCGTTTGGTTCGATCCTGTGCTGCAGCAGGCACTAAAATGCAAACATATATTTCTAAAGAACTTTCTATCCTTGACTCTATGTTAATTCTTGCTACAGAATATCTACATCCAAGTATAGAGTTCTTGAATGAAGAACTGCAAAAAAAATATGAATCATGTATGACAGTGCTAGTTCAAACACTAGGAAACTTGGTGGTGAACAATCCATTTAACCAAATTATGATATGGAATAAATTTGATGCTATAATTTTAAGCAGTTTGGTCGGACAAAATGAAAAAATTGCATCAGCTGCTGCTATGATTGTGTATAACATACTCTTGGGGCAGCCAAATGTTCTCCCCGATGAAGTAATGCTTCTAAACTCGTTAGCATACATGTACATAAACGGCAATAGTGACTACCCTCACTTGATAATAGAGTATTTAATTGGTGTTGAGAGTATGTATATAGAGAAGTTATATTCAAAACTAGATCCAAAATGTCGTATGTTGGTCCTTAATTTGGCTTATAATATATTGATGTCAAATGAATCCCAGGATATAAATGTGTCTGTCAACTTTGTTAAGTTTATGGCCCACGAGTTCAAGAGTAAGTCAGACTGTGTGCTAAAAACTGTTGATAAATATATTACCACAATAGAGCCCCAAGAAGTTGTGTTTTTACTTGAAATAGTTGCAACAGCATCCAGCATGGACACATATATGGATTGCCTGCAGAGTGATACATCTCTATTTATAAATTGTGCTTGTAAGTAAATAAATTAAAAATGCAATAATAATCATTTGTAAGTAAAAATTGTATGTTCATACATAATATTTCAGTTCTTCTTCGAGCAATACATAAGTTGGGAAAGGAGAGCAATAATTTCTTTTCATCAATCAACAAGTTGTATGAGGCAACGGGAAAACAACTGGTGAACGATGAAGATATGCCAGCTGTTAACATTCCTCCTGAAAGTAAGTTACATAACTGTGTTATGGTTTTTTTTTTAAATAGGGTTTAAAATAAATCAAAAACAACTTCAATTACTGTTTCCTAGGATCAGTACTTTGGTTAACACCTTGTTGAATATAGAATTGTCACTCTGCAGGTTTAAAGCTAATTATTTTACATCCTCTTTATCTAGTCATTATTATTATTAATAACCAAGTGTTACCCGTTACTTTGTCTGCAAAGATTTTTTATATACCTTCCCCATTAAATATTGAAATACTAAAAAAGAAAGTCCATTGTTTCATTGATTTCTATTTTTATGTTGCTGAAATCTCTTGTTTTTCTTTTCTAAAATCAAGGTAGCCTTACTCTTTAAACCATCATCAATTTAAAAAATCTTTTTTGTTATTGCCAAAGACTATGAAAGAAAAATAATAAGATTAGAGCGGAAATTTAAAAAAAATAAAAAAAACTTTGTGACCATTTTAATTTGCCAGTTGACGCGATTGACACATAACGTTTTGAAAATATATAAAAAAGAAAAAGCAGTCGGAATTATATTACATATTGATTATTGTTAATTATTCCAATTCGATTTTAATATATCGACAAAACTCGTCCACTAGTATATATATAATTTTATTACTATTTTTTAAAACTTGAATGTCTAAAACTTGATTATCTTCAATTCCATGAAAATTCAAGTACATTTATGGTGTTGTAACATTTATCTTTAATTAAATATTACAGTACCTCTTTGCAAAAATGACTCAGCAGATAACATGTTATCCTGTAATGAGACAACCTCTGAATGCACTGAATCAGAGAGTAGCGAACAATATTTTGAATGCAATGAAAATCCTGGATACGTTGATAAGCTTGATGCTGTCGGTACTTTGGAAAATCCTCAGCCAAACAAATTTGAATTGGATAAAACCACTAGAGCTACATCGGAAGGAAATTCAAATGCCAAAGTGGATAACGATTTGACAAAAGTTGCTTTTAAAAGAAGCAGTTCTGTTCCAAAACCTGATGATAGAATCCAGCAACTGCCGATTAGGAGAATAAGTCTTGAACATAAGATAGATATTGGAGATGATAATGAACCTCCTTTGATCATTGACGCCCAATCCCCCACAGCCAGCATGAATACTATTGCTGAAGTGATACCTGTGGGGCTGCAACCAAGGTTGGAGTTACAGGACTCTGCCAACAATTCGCAAGACAGCTCCCCAAATGATCCACCAACAGAAATTCATATGCCATTAGTTGACACCAAAGAGTTTAAAGCATCGCCAAGTGAAATATCTCCGCCTTTATCCGAAATGCCGCCAGAAAATGAGTCGCAGAAGCAATCCCCAGATACACCCAAAGAGATAAAGAAAAGTCAGAATCTGTCCACAGACTTTGATCTTAGTGAGCAATTACAAAAGATTTTGGGCATTACCTCGGAAAAAACACGAGTTGATAACACAAACGTCGAAAAAAAGTCTGAGCCCGCAAAGGAAGTTAAAATATCTGATGATACAACCAACAAAATTCCATTTGTCAAAATTGATTCACCAGAATCTCACAAAGCTAGGTAAAGATTTGAAAATAAGTCTCAAAATAATATACTTTACAAAATGTTTAAAAATATTTTTAAATTTAGACTAGGAGCTATAGACATGACGACTCCTAAGAAGGCAGTAACAAGCGTGGAAACAGTCGAATGCCACGTGGCATTCGGATTTAAAGCATCGCTCGTACGAACACTCGCTAACCTCTGTTGGAAGAATCAAGAAAATAAGAGACAGGTTTGTTAGTAGCTAGCATAAAAACTATAGTAATTAATAATTATGTTAATCCTATATATTATTACTTAATATTATATTGCTCAAAAAACTTTCTAGAATGCAATGTTACATTTTTCACAAAATCAAGGAAAATAAATATTATTACTACTTATTGAAATAAAACTATTTTACTACTTACTTTTACTAATAGTTCACGGACGAGATGTAGTTGTCAATCAGTAAGTCAGTTAATTAGTCATCTGACTAACTAAAGTGAACACGATTGCTGTAAACTTTACAGCAATCGTGTCATTCTTTAAAAATATTTTATTTCAATATAGTAGGTACTTGTGATATTCTAAGAAAAAAATATTAATTCTCTTGTATTTTTACCTTTCCTTTCATTATACAACAGATTATTAAAAATAAAATAATATTTTATATGGTTATTTATTTTGTCAAGTGAAGGTTAAAAGACTTCTATATTTATTTTATTTTTCTGATTTATTTTATTTTTCTTCTATATTTTGATTTGTTGCAGATGCGTGAGCTGGAAGTTATACCAGTGTTATTAGACTGTTGCAATATCGATGCTCGAAATCCATGTATCCTTTTATATAAATTATTATATGTATTGAAATTATATCCAGGAACGAATTAATATAAATTTTGCAGAGAACACTATCTATATACCACCTGTTGTTTCTATGAGACATTAATGGCGCTAGTGATGCATACATACATGAGTCATTTTTTACTTTTTTACTCGAGTATCTGAAATATTTTTTAGACTCGTGAAAATTAAATCAATTAGAAACCATTTATTTAGTACTTCAGTTTTCGAGTCAACTCGGTGCACCGAGTTGTTGTTAACCTTTTATATATTATTTATGATTTCCTAAATCATAAATAATATATAAAAGGCGTTCATCTTCCCATGTATATAAGTCAACAAGTACAAAACGAGTGACTCAAAAACTCAAGTACAGCTCCAGCAAAAAAATCGAGTTTTTAAAGCCATTACTCCATGTAGAAGCCAGATTTTAAGTAACTTATGACATTTTAACTACATATGTCTATCTGAAATAGTTTCTAAAGACTCTAGCTCTAATTTCAGAGGTCATAAGGCCTCATCACCTATACCTGTTTAAAATCTATGTGAGCATAATTCCTCGTTATGATAGATCATTAATTATTAATATATTTCCTGACCATTAAACAGTAATAATGCAGTGGGTAATTTTTGCTGTCCGTAATCTCTGCGAAAACTGCCCTGAAAATCAGGTTTGTATGAGTATCATTTATGGTATTAGAAGTTACAATATAATAGACATAAAAATGTACTAAATTTAGATTCTAAAATTTGTGATTGGCTTTTGATTATTATAAATTTATTCAAAAATATTCTCTAGATTTATAACTTAAAAGTATACAAATTTTATAATAAAATAAAATAACTCTTTGTTTACAGGAGGTTATATCAAAAATGACTCTCAGAGGGCCCGTTGACAATGAAGTACTTCAAGAGATGGGCCTGACTCTCAACACAGACTCACAAGGAAATTCCATTAAGATAGTCCCAGTACCTAGAAACTAAATTTGTACACTAAAATCACTTGATATAATAATATAAAGCTGAAATTATATAGCTGCTTCATTATTTATACAATATCAAAATGCAATAAAATTAAAAACTGCAATGTTTTTTTACTATTTTTATTTTATTTTTAATTATTATTAAGGATATAAAATTATCTGTGAACAAATAAATGGTTTAAATATAAATTAAAATTTCAGACACTACTTGTTTCATAAAAAAACGATACCCTGGCAGCGATCGCTTCTTGGTTAGCGTTGCCGGATTAAACCGAACATAGGTAGTATTTATGATTGCGTGTTCGTCCAAAATAAACGGAATGCGGCTTTCTTATACTTTAACGCGAGCGTGGGGGTCTACGAATACTGAGACGCAAATCCTTAATAATGTTGAGTGTCCGATACACGATCATTCCACCCAAATCTCCAGCTAAACTGGTTTGTCTGTCTGGCCACACTGATTCGTCAGTCCGGCCAAACTGGATCGTCTGTCCGGCCAAGATAGTTCGTCTGTCCGACTATCATGTTTGGCGATATGGCAACCCTATGCCCCCTATACATGGTGCATCAAACTTTATTATCGGAAATTCCTTATTATCCATTTTCTTAATTATTTGTGGAATTAAATGTGTATTATACATACTTCAAATGTATAAGATATTAAAGATTTAAATCAACTGTCACTGGTGCCGCGTGCGAAGCCGAGGCGGCTCGATAGGTCATTTAATCAACAGCTAAATATTTTTTTATAATAATCCTAGTTGCCTTAAATTTGATTTCGATTTGTTAACATATTTATTTTCTTACATAATAAATATAATGTATAATATAAAGAATACACTTTAAATCTGTTATTAATATTATTAGGTGATCAAAATATAATCATTAATATTTGTATAAATCTTAAGTAACGTCGATTTTTTTAAATAATACTTATCCATGTTTTTGGTTTACTAATAATCTTATATAAATATTCTACAAATTTAAATTTTAATCAATTAAAATTATGGTATGTATAGTGATAAATCAAGGTATTAATAATAATTAAGTATTACTTTTCAACTGAATTCATTTCTGAACAATTTTCATGTTGTCAATTTACTTTGCCTTTGACAATTGACAGAAGTCAGAACGAAATAAAATATTGAAATAGGTGTTTTTGTCCCACTGAGATATATTTATTTACAAATAATATAATACCAATGATTGTCTAAAAATGGTAAAAATCTCCCTACAAATCCGAGCTACATTAGAATGTATAGAAAAATTATATACCAATCATCCACACTACCAATGGTTTCTAAAGTTAAAATGCGGCAACTGCGGCGAAGTGACAGAGAAGTTTCACGATCTTACAGAAGATGAAAAAATTCCGCAGAAGCACAGTAGGTCAGAAACTAACTTGCTTATAAAGTGTAAATTATGTTCCAGGGAAAATAGTATCGACGTTATTGAAGGAAGCAATGGTATGTTTATTAGGTATACCAACTATTATTAGTATGGTTTAATTTTATTATTTTTGTGTAAGAAATCGAACTATTTTCTTACATTATCTTATATACATAAATGTTTTTTGTCTTAAAAATTGAAGTAATCAACTTGCCACTTAATATAAATATTTATAATTTATTGCAGGTGCATTGACAAATAATGATACTGGCAAGTTTAAAACAATTGTAACTTTTGACTGCAGAGGTGTCGAGCTTGTGGATTTTGAGCCTAAGTCTGGATGGATTGCAGAAGCAGAAGAAAATGGTATATGGTTAATATATATAATTTTTATTTCAACTGGACATAGGTCTACCTTATTTTGAGCCAGATATTCCAGTCTTGCACCATTCTCATCCAGCCTCTGTCAATGACCCATAGACCTAGGACCTATAGACCCACCCAGCATGGATTAGGTTGACGCTATATTTAAACTAACACTGATAACAAATACTGAAGTATTTAAGATATATTTTATCATAATAGTAATAAATATAGTGATAAATGATTTCAAGTTTATAAAGACTAAATTAAAAGTATTATAATAATATTTTGGTTCCTGAAATAAAACATAATTTTAAAACCAATAGTAGCTGATTTGGTTATGTTTTATCAAAACAGCTATTGATATGGCAAACCATTTATACAGATAGTTTTTCTCTATACAAACCAATGCCCTAATAAACCAGCACACTCGGGTTTTAATAATGCCAGATTAGTGAGGTTCTACTGTAGATCTTAATAATAACGTCAGATTAAATTATTAAGGTACAAATTAAATAATTTAAGACTTAACTTGGTATATATATTTTTTTAGGAAAGAAATTTGAAGATGTTGATTTATCAGATAAAGAATGGGTGGAATATGATGAAAAGAACCAAACCTCGGTGGGAGTGTATGAGCTGGAATGGCAGTTCATAAAAGTTAAATAATGTTATAAATAAAGTCACATATGATGTTTATTCATTTATAATTGGTAATACATTTATGTATATTAAAAGTTTAAAATAACTTGTCTTTTGTTAAAATCCTACTAGACCAAAACAAATATATATGTTTTTTTAGTGTTTTTCTGATGTACATAAAATGTCAAGTTTTATTACTATCAGAGTTTTGACCAAATAAATTGAGTTGATAATTTATAAGAAAGAAATATATATATGTCATCAATAATATTGCTTTACCTTTATT